>JAGXJF010002272.1:0-133214 GCA_019208055.1 Stipa capillata
AATATTCGATAATTCGAAAAAATATACAACATACCATCCACCCTCTTGGATAGTAAATTGTGACTCATGCCCAAATGCAAAATCCCAACAATTAGGCTCACAGTGTCACAGATCAACCACATCATCTTGTTAGAAAAAAAAATTTATATTTGCGCAGTACCTCTGACATCTCCTCCATGTGGTTTGCGTTTGTTGCACTTTAACAATTTTTTTCCTTTCCTTGTGCAGAGACGGAAAAAATTATGCGAATTGAAATATCTGAACACTGCCTTCAGTCAGCATACAAAAACATATATGGATAACATCAAAATGATCATACTCAAATCGGCCCTGAATTGGTAACTTTTTTTTTCACCAATGATCTATTGTCCCATAAAAAAATACAGAAGCACTGAGCAAAATAATAGATAGGCTACAGTATAGTTTTATCAACCTAAGATACGTTCTCATGTCACTTTTTTCACCAAACAACCAATAGGAAATCGAAGTGTCATAATCTACTAACCCAGTACAACGGGCACTCAACATCAGGTTCGTCATCCAAAAGGAAATTCCCTTATCAGAACCTGTATTCACTACCTTCCCCATCCACCGCAGGGCAAGGACGAACATTTTTTTTTTTTTCTTACTCTTTCTTCCACCTATAATCTTTTACTTCATTATTTCTCTATTTTGTTTCTTCTCTTTTTGTTTTTTATAAACACTTATCTCTTTATTTTTTTTGTTTTCTTCTTTCACTCGACTTTCTTATTACTTTTTTTTCGAAGCAACTTTATTTATACAGAAGCAACTTTTTCCTCCTTCATTTCCTTTTTCAGAAGCAACTTATTTTCCTTCTTTTCTCTTTCACACTTATCATCTGTTCAAACCCAGCAAGCAAAACCCAACAGAGCAAGAGCCAAGAAGAACTAAGCACAACAGCAACCTACTTTTTCTCTACTTTCTTCTCCACTTTACAACTTATACCACTTATTTACCCCTCCTTGGACTTATTTCACTATCTTCTTCTGTTACCTTAATTCATTCTATCCCTTTTTCACTTTCTTCCTCTCTTTAACGCGCACAACAAAGAGCCCAACTTTTTTCCGTCTCTTTCCTTTCCTTTCACGGAAACACAACTCTCCCACATCTAAACCTTCCCACTCCCGGTACTCCAGCACTTCAGCAAACCGTCTTTCTATACAGGCCGATAACTAGTGGTTATTGTGTCGCTGTCCGTACGACACCAGCGTGCTGTGGCGTTTTCGGCGTGTTCTTCGCCGCACGTTATGCTCGCATGGCCCAGCGTCATCGTGATTATCCCAACAGCTCGCGCGGAGGCCGGAGGACAACGCATAATCGCATAACTGATGTCACGTTTCGTGCCGGTATATGCGTGGTTTTAACTTGTCGCGAGCCGCCCGCCCGGGGGCCGCGAGGACGCGCCCCCGCAGCCTCGCCCGTTACCGCGCATCCACCCTCACCCCCGCCGCGAAAAAAAATCACGCACACAACAATCGCATCGAATCAACCACACGTACTCAGACACAGAATCAAATGCAAAGAGCCTACAACAACCACGCAAAACACTGGTATCATCTCACTGACATAATCACCGTGCCCCAACCACAGGTGACGCGCAATGACCCTCACCAACAATATCTGCACACTTATGCAAACACAATCTCGCGAGTCACAAACGCTGAAACTCTTGGGACTAAGGCCCATGTCGGATACACGACGACAGGTGTGGGTTCCTCTCTAGTTACGACTATGGACGAGTTGAATAACTCTCTGTTATCTCTTAAAAGCCCAGACTTACGTTCGCACACCTATTCCCCCCTAAAACAACGCACAGGCTTCCGATTAAAAAACCAACAGTAGCCTTTAATGTGGCACATCAACCTAATAAGTAAACATGTAAAATCCTTACTACGCAATAAAAGCATACGAATTGAGAGGCGAATCGAAAATCAACGGGAAAATAGGGTTTAGTGATATATTATAACCCAGTTGTGTAATTCTTATATTTGAAATCTATCATCATAAAAACTTATGATGTTTTCTGGTTGCCGAAAGAACGCCGAAACTCCTTAGTTCCGTGCGTGAGCGGATGTCAAACCATTAATTAAGCACCCGACTTTTGGCACGAGACGAGACTAGCTAGGGTGTGCGCCTGTAATAACTACATGATTTATACATGTATTTTTCGCAAAATGGTGAGCCAAAGTGCTCAAGAGCTGCCTAAAGACAAATTAAATATTTGTGCTATTTATTTTTTACTAAAACGTGTTCAAAAACGAAACGTAATAGCGAAAAGAAATGTTTACAGCATTGTGCTCAAGAAGCTGTAAATCAGAGATGATTATACGGCTCAAGCTACTCAGGTAACCATACGGCGTTTTGTTTGTATTCGCAAGTCTAGTAGTCGCCGGCTATCTCTTTCCTTTTTATGACTTTCACCTTACAAGTGACAAAAAATGACAAAGGATAAGGAACCAATATATATTTTAAAAGAAAAGGTAGAAAATTAGTTTGACCTAACCAACCCCCGACTAACCGCTCGACATCTTACTTTGAGATGTGACCTCACACCATTGTAATGTATTACAACCAGACACAGCAGAACCATACGATAGGCCGCGGAAGAATAAAGCTAAAACTGAAAACTAATCAAGACCCGAGCATAAAAAAAACTACTTTTAATAAAACAACAGAAGGTTTTCAAATTAGCAAACATTTAAAAACAACCCTCAAAAATCTCGGCGTAGAACTGGCTACCTTCTCTTGATTATTTTTTGTAAAAAAATTGAATGGAATGGGTATATGACATGACGCGGTTTCGAAGGCGCAGGAGGCGCAGGTAGGAGGGGGAAAGCCCCTGTGCTGTAGGTGCTCTCATGCGTCAAAAGCTAAAATTGGAAAACGATAACGAAAAGGCGAGGAAGTGAGGTTGTTCAGCCGGACACCGGAGTAGTTGTGGCCTGTCTTTCTCTTTTTCCACGATGTTTGCCCCGCGAACGCCTGGGCATTCTTGGTTGCTCACGGGCCTCAGTGCATATTTTTACTTATTCCGGTTTTCCCGGCCCATGCGGCTCGTCGGCGGTGCCCCGTTGTCACCTCGTTCAATTGTTCGGTTCCACGTCCTTATGCGTGTTCGGCAGTTCGTTTCTTCCCCCTAAGAAGAAAATATAAAGGGATCCGGCATGGATCTTGAGCGGTGGGAGCCGTGGGGTGTGCGTCGACAGGGTACTCCACTGGGTTGCAGGTAAGAATAGTTAGTGAGTAAGTGCATTTAATGGGCTTTACTGAGAACGGGTTAGACGTCCTAATGGTGGGTGTATGGCAGTTAATTGACTATCTAAAATTCACTGTGGGTGACATTTCAAAGGCAACTCGACTGAACAACTTCAAAGAGATAATTTCCTCCCCTGTGTGCTCCTGTATCGCTTGGGCGGGCTCTTCCTCTTCTCTTGAAGGATGTCGACAGAGAAGCGCTGCTAGTCGCCTGCCATGTCGCGGAGCGCGGCGGCGTGAGACCCGTCTATAATTATTCCAGTCAAAGGCACGTGCCGATGTGTTTCTGAGCGGAACGGGGGAGGCGTGGCAGGACGGAAACACAGGGACCGGATGGGGCGGGAGACGTAAAAGGGGTGTGCAAGGGCGCGGGGGAGGGCGGGGAGTATTGATGCAGTGAAGTTTGCGGTAGGTAGTGTGGGGCTGGCGTGCGCAACACCAAAAAAAACTGATCTAACATGCAGAAAACGGGTAAAGAATAGGTAGAGGTTCCATAAAATGGCAGCAAAGATCAGGCCGGATTCAAAATGTATAAACTATGTATGAGAACAAGTAAGATTAGAGTGGAATAACCACAATATTGCCTATATCCCTGCCTCTCCCCCTTTTCCTAAGCACTTATCTCCACATCTACAGGGAAATAAGAGTGCTCTTGAGTACGTGGGCTCACATCACTCTGGCAAACCACGCATGGTCGCAGTTGGGTCCGATTGTCACACGGAATAGAGTGATGAAGCGGGCAAGAATAGATCTGGGTAGAGATTGATGGGCCTTTTAGAGTCGAGGGGGGCGTCCCCGTTGTTTTTTCCCTCCACGCCCTTTTTCCCACCCTAATTTTCCACACTCACACTAGAATTTTGCCTTAGTTTTTCTCGCTGTTCACACCCTTTTCTTGATCCTTCCTTTTTTCACCCCCACCAGTAACTAGAATACACAACAACTCATATAAATAGGAAAATTAGAAAATGCTAACGAGGGGTGCATTGGAGGCATTTTGAATTATTATATATTCACCTACAAACAGATTGCGCTAATCCTCTACTAAGAACATCAAATCATAAAAAGCACGAGGATAGTGGCTTCCCCAAAGCCAGCCTCGCTTCCAATAAAAACGCAAGGCACCTGAATGTATCCACAGCATTCAGTAGATATGGTATCACTTAATGTTGGGGTTTGTTGAAGAGAAAAATAAACCGAAAACCGAAATCATGGCTGGTACAAGAAAAACAAAACTAACAACCCCAAAAAAGCCATGAAGGACCAATATACAGGTGGGCTGGGCAAGGAGAAAAGAACTAAAAAAGAAAGGATCATCGAGTATGTAATAGCTCTGCCGATCGTTGTGCTGCCAACTAACCGACTGAGTGTGTATCGTTAGCCCTGTCTCTCTTTGGTGTGTTCGTAACTCACCCATCACCCGCTTTTCCGAGCTGTTGTCCATATCGTCGCACCTGGTCCAGGCTCTCCTACTTTCCTGGTCTTGGCCTCCCCGGCCAGATGCTTCAACGCGTACAATCTAACTGGTTAACTACGATCTTGTTGGTTAATCCTGTGAGAGCCGTTTTAACCCCCAATCACCTCCCGCAGAACGCTGTTAAAAACTACTCTCGAAATTCGTTCCGTCGGATTATGCCCGGCGTCCCATTGAACTCATGTCACGACTTGCGCGTTCCGTTATTATCGCTTCTTTTTTGGTCCCCTCGCTCGGTTTATTTGGAGATTTTTTGTGTTCTTCTTTTTTGCGCCCCAGACTTCTTCATCCTTCCCCCTCCCACCCCTCCACGACCCCTTATTTTATCCCACTGCAGTACCGGAATCTGCGTCTTGGTGTCACCTCAATGGAGCAACAATTGAAGCTGGTTAAGCCCCCATAGCCCACGACATCTACGCGGGCCCGGGGTGACGTGTGTGTGATGTGTTGATTGTGGGTTCATAGATTTGTTCTATTGTTGTAGTTTGTTGTGCGCCGTTTGTGAAAGCATGGTAAAAAAGGAGACTTAGATGGACGGGGCAACTCCCGCATGTTGTCCCAGACTCCCCTGACAGCCCTGGTTGTGCTGTTGTGGTTTGGGGTAGGTGGTTACCCGAGATCTGTGCGTGTAGGCGGGAGTGTGTTTTCTTTGCACCTCTAGACGGGCAGGGTGGGTGCAATTTACTGGGTGTGCTGCTGTTCAGTTACCCTTTCTTTTGGGGTTGTGTTGCTGGGGGGATTGGGGCTATAAGCTAAGAATTCCAGCATCAATAAGAAAAAGGCTAGCCTCGATCTCTAACTTCCTCACCACACGAAGCTACGGCTTCCTGTGAAGGCCGCGCCAAGGCGTGTTGTGTGCGGCTGTGTAGGCTGTCGTGCTCTGTCGCTAAGGCTCGCGCTTGTTGGGTTTGGATTCGGGGCGTGTGACACCAGGTGTTGGACGCGGGGTGTGGAAGGGGGTCCCGAAACAGTGATAAGCGGTGGTCTTGTGTGAGTGTATTCATGTTGATGCGATGAGTGTGCTGATAGGCGGGCTGTGCGATGCTGTCGTGCGTCTGCTCGTGCTTGTCGGGTTTCTGCTACTCACAACCAAAATGCAAAAGTCAGACTGAATAGCAGGTATCCCAGGGCACTACCGAACCGATTGTACCTCCTGCCTGCGTTTAGATTTTCGGTGTGAGTGCGGAATGGAGTTTGTTTTTTGGTGGTCTTTATGTTACATCTGAGACTCGTTACTGTAGTCCTCTTGACCAAAAGCGGCTTGGGTGATCTGTGATAGTTTACACAGGAAAGCTGCAACGCCGTCCCACACCACCACCCCTCCCCACCACCTTATCCCCCCTCCACACCCCCTCCCTCCCAAGCCTCCATACCTCCTTTGTCCTTTCCCCTCTCCATTTCGCTGATTTCTTAATACCAATCTAGTTTATTAGTGTTTTTAATAACTTTACAAAAAAAATGAACAGACTACTTCGTGTCACGTTCTATTTCCCGGTGCACTAAAATATGCAAATTTACACTCCTGAGATGGCATATTTGACACTTTCCGGTCCGAAGTCTTCCTCGTTCTTTGAGATCATAATCGATTCTGCCATTCCTATTGTTTGCCATGAAACCTATTCCAGTGTTTCAGAGTTATTCCTGCCAAGCCCCTTCTTAGCTACTTGCTAGGCCGGTGACGAAGATAAGCTTGCTCACTGCGACCTCTCACCCACCACTTCACTGTTTCTCTCGTAGCTTGGGTGTATCTTCCGTTGTGTTTGTGTAATTTTCGGGTTTATTCTTTTATTTGGGCTTTTTTATTAGGTTATTTTAATTTTGAGTATTTCTAATTTTTTTTCATAAGTGTCCTGATTGATTCATTCTTTTTCCGATCCGCTATTGTTTTCATTCTTCTCTTGGGGGGGGGGCACTAGTTGTCCCTTCACTGCTGTGGTTTGGAAGACACAAAAAGTACGCGCATTTGGATTCGAGGCCCCTCGCCGTCGTCGCCGTCTTGGGCGGCGCTACGCGCAGGGTCGGTCCTCCCCGGTTTGGCAGAGTTTAACGGTATGCTCACATATTATAGTACAAGTTACGCTGTGTGTGTGTCTGCATTCATGTTTATGTACATTGAGATATGTGGGAAAACAACTTCGCGCGCATGAAATGCGTTTTAAGTTGTAGTATTGGGAAATACTACTTGGATATTTCCCTTGGGAAAAAAAGGAAGAGCGCTTGGCATGCCAAAAAAAAAAAAAAACATTTAATTCCGTGTATCATACCTGATGCCGCTGTGCTGCGGTGCCAACTGAGGAAGGATGTACAGGGCCCTTAGCGTAGTTGCGTACTTATGGAAGCGTAGAAACTCGTGCCTATATTTTTGTGCAACACGATAGTATGGTATTTTGGTGAAGAACCGGAGGATGAAAAGCACCGGAACTATCAAACTATTTGTGTCTCATGTATGATATTTAACTTGCCAGATTTTTGAGTCTGAAAACCAAAATAGAAACTAAGTCTAATGTTTATTAAAGTTCTACTAAAGGTCTTGCAATGTTGTATTGTGATGCGTCGTGGAATTTAGCCAAATCTTTACTAAGTTACTGTAAAGATTTTACAGTCGCGTTCACAAAAGGTTACTTTCAACTAACTGAAAGTAAGAATAATTAAGTGTATTTTGAAAGACGCTTTAATGTCGAGTTGCCAGTTGAAGTGTCGTGTTTGTGCATTGTCCTTTAACAACCACGGCATTTGTTAATTTGCAAAATGCAAGGTATATATTGTTAATAAAACCTCATAAAGGGCTATAGCAATTTTGGATCCGTACAGAAGTAATTTAAGAAACATGAACATGCTAATTGCATCTGAATTTTAAGGAGGCAACGTTCCAACGGCAATTCAATTACTATTTTTATAATTAGCAGTTTGACTAATAACAGTAAGGCCCATTTTGCAGTTCATGTGGCATGCTTATTTCCAACACTGATGTGTGTAAAAGAAGTTGCGGAAAATCTACAATCATGTTCGGTAAATCGTATTAAAGTTGTACAGATTCTACTATCTAATGATTGTCATTTCACGTTTCATCTCATATTTTTGGGAACACAATAATATAGTCGCTGCAATTTCATTAAGAAAATAACAGCTAGGCAAACATCAAAAAGTCTAAAAACCGTTGAACTGAACAAGATTGCCGTAATCCACCGTAATAACGAACATAACCTAAATTTCTACAAAAGTATATTTGCAAACAGGAGCTCCTTTCGTAGGCGACATTGTGCATGACTTGGCCAGCTAGTCTTCTTCCACGCTGTCCATTTTATACGTGGCAGGAAAATGTGGTCTACTTTTGGACAAAAATCAAAATGAAGAAGAAACTCCGTTCTGAATGCAGAGATTTGAAGAAAATGGTCCATAAGAGAAGTTATCATCGTGCATGTAGACGAAAAAGGAAACAAAGCAAAAAACAATTGTGGCTCGCATGAATACACCCGGCAACATCACAGCAAGAATAAAGTTATCCAGCAATGTAGGGATGTAGGCTATAGGCACTATTCGTCGAGACTCCAAAGAGCACATGACACATCAACTTCATGTCTTCAACACCCTGGCATTTATGTCCTCCATACTATTGGCATTTGCTGTTAGATACTATCATCAGTTGGCACCATGTAGACCAGGACATTTTGTTGGCATCTACCTAGGGGAGTAAGGATACACATATAATGTTTGAAGAAACATCGATTTCGTCAGCTACGGATGAGCATTTATAGAAATCCAAAGTCCAGGAGGCATGACAATTCATCAAAATTAGCTCTGTATTCAACAATGCCAGTGAGGTTCATCCTTAAACATTCTAATGTTTTCTCAGGAATTGCACAAAACTGCTAGAACAAGACGTACATAATTTTGCAGCTGATGACACAAGTAGAGCTGCACACATTTAGCGTTTTTCATTTGAATACGTGACATGATGACAATCTATCAAAACGTGTGAATTCAACAGTACTTCTGACTAACCTTCTAATGTTTTCTAAATAATTGCACAAAACTGCTGGGACAAGACATACAACATTTTGCAGTTGATGAAGCAAGTTGGGAGAAATTCATTTATCAACAGATATGTTCATTTGTACAACAATTTACTTCAGCAAAAACGACTGACTTTGATAAATAATGTTTTCATAGGGATGGACGCGAGAGCATATCGACTGAGCTGCCTAAAGGAATGCACTGTATTTGAACTCGACTTCCCAGAGCTCTTAGAAATGAAATCTGATATTCTGCATGAAGCAATGAGTTCTGGAAATCATCAGAAACTCACCATGATGGCAAAATCGTTGACTAGGGTTCCTGCCGACATACGAGATGTAGACTGGATGACCAAGCTACAGAGCTGTGGGTATATTCCTGAAAGAAACACCATATGGGTTCTTGAAGGAATTCTCTATTACCTTCATGATGTGCATGCAATGCAAGTCCTTGAAACCATTGCAGCATGTCGCACCTCAGCCTGCACTGTCCTCCTGGCTGACTTCATGAACAAGAACGCAACGTCACTCTCTCAGACGATGTACCATTTCTACCATGACAGCCCTGATCTCCTGCTGCCTTCTATTGGGTTCTCTCAGGCAATGTTGTCACAAATTGGAGATCCACAAGCGCATTTTGGGCTGCTAAATCATCCACAAAACCTGTTTGATAAGCTGAGGAGATTGCCAAGAACAGTGGAGACAAATCCAGAGGATGGCACACCATGCTGCAGATTGTATTGGTGGAAGCCTCTGCTTCTCCAGATGATCATTGCATCTTATAGGACTTTACGTCCATTGGATCGCCATTTGAAATAATTATGCCTGTGTCTTTTCTCTGATTACTTGCAAAATTCATTAGCACTCAACGCAGATGTGACTTTGTATAATACCTTTCAGTCTGAGATAACCCACAAAATCTTGTCAGTGAAAAAACATATTATCAAGGTTCTGCCCTGTTCTTCACTCATTTATAATACCTCCCAAGTAATTGCAGTTTATTTTTTAAAACATCAATAAGTATGACCATACAACAAACTAATGGTACACGAAGCGAAATAAGGAAATCACACTTAAATTCAGTTCCATGTAGTTGAATGATATGTATTCTAAAGAAACTAGGTATAATATATGCACGGGTAAATATTTTACTGGTGTTAAATAGTCTGATAAGTTATGGAACACAACAGATAGAAAAACCTTGAAGGAAATAACTAAAACGAAAATTTAACCTAGTAAACAAAAACTTCCCTAATCACTAATGTTATTTCCTTTGCCCTATTATTAAGGTGACCAATTTTTTTGACCATAAATAGCAACCATCAAACCAAATATACAAAATTTATTGGACCAAAAAAAGCACTGATGAGCAAAGGCCAGAGGCAAGCAAAACCTTTACCACAACGATAGAAGGAAAATAAAAATGTAGGTCATCCTGAAATGATTTAAGCCTCAATAGGTGCTTCGAAGTAAGTTTAATGGAAATCGGCCAAATATTCTATACACCTAAACATCCTTAACACCCTGTTCTATTTATCGAGGGCGGAGATAGTACTCAGCAAGTCATCCTTCATCTTCTTTCTGCAGTAAAGTGAAGTTGGTAGTTGGTAAGTGCCAGTGAATTTATTAGCTTACAAAGACTCCAAAGAAATTCCATAGAAAATCAAGAACCGTAACATACATCCTAAAAATCCTCTTGTAAGGACAATTTAAGGAATGAGCATGCCACCATTTTTATTGAATTCCTATGTAGTATTAGGGAGCAAAAGTGTAAAATTTACTTGCAGCAACATGAAAAGACATTCTGGAGAGAAAAAAAACTCTGAGAAATAACAACACTGACTGGTTAGTACCTTCCTATGATGACATAAGACCTATCTTCTTAAATTAACAACACATACTGAATTGGAGCCGATGGACAAGTTTTTTCTTTTTTGGCGAAACGACATGAATATGCCACAGCTAAAAGATATAAAAAGATGAGCTCAAAGAAAAGCCTTTTGCATACACCACATGAAACATGACACTATAGCCCAGCATATTCAGGCATACAACACTAGAAAAAACTAAGATAAGTGGTGTGGCCACATTACTCACCTATCTCCACTGAGCTCAAAGTTACTGTTCTCCACCACAGTACCCAGGTCAGAGAATGATCTGCACAAGGTTAGTTAACCCTCATTACTCAACATAATGTACAGCAATCTGGTAAGCTTCTTGAAACGTTGGTGATAGACCTACTGTATTAGCTCGGCAAGCCTAGTATCAGCTTCAACCTTGAGAGGATCCTTATCATCGAGCAGAGACGCAGCATTCTTCAGAATCAAACTGAATGTGCAAACCTACAGGGTAATTCCATTAAACACCTGGAGTACCAAAAACAAACCACCCATGACTAATGCAAAGCACCCAACCTCCACGCCAGTTCGTGACTGAAACGCGACAACCGAGTTCCTCTCCCGCGGCACGCAGTCCCTCCCCGCCGCACTCAGCCGCCCCCTCACCTCCTCGGCGTCCGCAGCAGACGCATTCGCCGAAGCTGGCATTGCAAAGTCACAATTGCCAAGGACCGTACAGACATAGCGGACCAAATTAGGGACTAACTAAGAAAATGGAAATACCGAGAAGGGCCTGGGCTTTGAGGAGGGTGTCGCGGGAGGCGGCGATGGGCGCGAGGAGGAAGCGCGCCGACTTCTTCTTCTGCTCCCGCAGCAACTCCTTCGGCCCAGCTGCGCATAACCGCAAGAAGAGCAAGCAGAGATGAGAAGAGTGAGGGGGCAGGCTCGCTTGTGACCGGTAGTTAAAGAGATGAAGGTGTTCGTACGGATGCTGAGGGAGAAGGCGGCGGCGGCGGGCCGGGCCGGCGAGGCGGCCAGGATGAGGGCGAGGAGAGCGGCGCGGCGAGAGGAGATGTTCGAAGGCGCTTGTGGCGGCTGTGAGGGCTCCCGAAGGATGGAGGCGGCATAGCTAGCGCGCCGGAGAGGTGGCGTCGCGGGCGCCGGCGCCGACGACCGCGGTGGCGCGGTGAGCGAGTGGATAGCTGGAATTGGGGCGCTCATGGTCGTTTCGGGATGTGCTTCTGCGTGGGCGGTGGGCCCTCGAACTTTCTCAAAGCACTTTTTGTGCTTAGAAGCCCGTCTCCGAAGCTCAGTTTACGAGGCTGCTTCGAAACCCGTCTTAAGAAGAGCATGGTGTATTTATGTTTTACGTTTTCACGATGCTCCGACAGATGATATGTTTCCGTGTTCCCTATGGTGCCCGCGCCTTATCGTCCAACACAGCCAAATAAGAGGCTTTCGCGTGGCACGTTGGCTCGAGCAAAAATAAGAAGTATATGTGCCCGTGCAACTCCGCCGGTAAAGCAGGACTTGATACGTTCAAGCCTGTACATCAGTACATGCGAACAAAACTGGAAGCCAGTAGCCAGATGTCCAAATGCTTTGCTGGAATCCACGACACCAACCAGCCTAGATGCGAGGTCACACCGCGAATTTGTGTTATGTTCGCATTCTTTTTCCCAACGCATGCGAAAGCATTTCTGGAATCCATCAACTCGCCCTCGCAACAAACGGATGCGTGGCCAGAAAAGAATTTTGGGTGGGTTGCGCCGAAAATTCTCACACTGGTGATCGAATTTGGCATCTTTATTCGATGCGACGCCATCACGGAACCGGACGTGGGTTCCACGTATTTTAGTGTTTACCATGAATCAGATTCGAGCTTGCTGTCGATTAGTCTAATCATGATGTCCTAATCCCGGCCTAAACAGAGAAAAAAATAAATGGCTTCGACCATTTGTCTCTGGATCAGATCTATGGAGTATTATACCGCCTTATTTCCAGATCTGTTTGTTACTGATCCAAAGCCAACGTGGAATTCACGGTCCAAACGGCGTGAGAGAATCTATTCAACAGCTGTGATGCTTGTTGCCTGTTATCCGCATTGAACATTTTTTGCTTTGCTCACCTATATGAAGTCTGCATAACAATACATCCAAGGGCCACCTAAAAGTTCTTTTCCACTCTACTAGGTGCGCACGTATCTTTATAGCTATAGAATCTCATCATCGACATGGCTCCTCCTTCGTTGTCGACTTTTTATCCACATCCAATGTTTACCTTGCCGCCTCCTAAGTCATCTACATAGTTAACTTCTCTACCTTACTATCTAATACCTAAGTTGATCATCGACCTCGATGCTAGCTGTTCCTAGCCTACTCACTCTCCGCTAACATTGTCATTGCCATCCATTGTCGGTCCTACATATCTACTGGAGTTACAATGAAAGGACTTGGAGAACATAAAAACCTAGTCCAATCTTGATTGCCGCCGTCGTTGTGTCAGGAGGAATGACTCGTTTATAGAATTGTCCTTATTGTATTTTGTGCCTCTCTTTGATTTGACATTTGCTGTTCTCATCAATTTATCTTCTTACCCAGTAACTCGCCTCCATCAATGGCAGAACATATCAATTTTGGAAGCGTGATTCTAAATCGATGAACTAAGTACTTTGACGCTTATGTATATCTCTAGCAGCTATCAGTTTGATCAGAGCGAGTACATGAATCTACCTACTCTATTTTTCCCCCGGCATCGAAAAACTCTGTTTTAATATGTCTGTACATAGGTGAAAACTATAATGTTCTGGTGTCATATAATAGATGTCAATTTTTTGTGCTCTCAAATGCATGCATGGACCGATGTTGACAGGATGGTCTATTTTCAGCTCGGTTATTGTCGTGTTCCATGCGTATCCATAGTGAAACGTGGGGAATATTTCGCTAGGGCTGCTTCACCGATTCATGAGCTATCGACCTCTCACGCCTACATGGCTACATGATAGAAATCAATCCCCTCGTGCGCGCACGAGTGGTGAGCGCGCGTGTGGCCGGAGGAAAATCCCGGGAGCGCACCATCCGTTATCCCCGCAACGATCGACGTCATTATCGCCTCGTGAACCCCCCTGCCGCTCGGGGCACCCGCCCGTCCCCCGGCCAAAGCCCACCCCGCGCTCCCACCACTTCGTCGCCCGCCGCTGGCTTCCAACGCACGCGAACCCCGCATCCGAATCCGCACACGATCCCCCGCGCCACTTGTCCCGTCACACCCCGTCCCCCCCGTCCCCCGTCCCTCCCGCCGGCCAATGCCCGTCCCCCGGTGAGATGGCGCCGCCGCGCGGCGGTGCTCCCACTTCCACCCTCTCGGAATCCCCCCACTTCATTTATTCCTCCACCACGCCAACGTCGCGTCCTCATCCTCACTCCCACTCGCGCCCCTCGCCTATTTAAAGGCCAGCGATATGCTCACCAGGAGGCCGCTCGCCGCCGCGCTCCACCTCTCGCCCCTCTCGCCTCCGCTACTCCTCTTCTTCGCATCATCAGCTTCGGCCTCGAGCCCTAGAGGTGCGCGCTCCTGAGCATTCGTGCTACGGGGCCTTTTTTTTTGTGTGTGTGAAATTTTGCGGTGGAATGCTTAATTCTGCGATTTTTTTAGTGGTACTTGCGTGGCTGTGCTGTTCCTCTCTGATTTTGGTGGTTGTTTTAATCTGAAATGGCGGCTTTGATCCAAGGTGAGCTGTAGGAGCTACCCGATTCAATTATCCGTCACATGGGCGAATGGTGAAGTTTGATGTGTGTATTTGCGGTTTTGCTCAGCTTTCGTGTTTGTTTCGATGAATTTCGTGGCGTGTATCAGTTTATGAGATTTTGGCCTTTGTGGTGGATTTCGTATGGGTTGATCGGAGCGTTTGCTGAATCGATGATGACATGCGGTGATTGTGGAATTCTTTCGAATTTTGATGGATTATGCAGTTTGCATCTCGTTTTGTTATCGTATCGTTGTAGTATTCCAAATGTGCATTTTTCTCGTGAGATGGGGGCATTTCGATGAAATTGTGGTAGAGCTGCACCTACGTTTTTTAGTCGATAGCACTTAGATTTTCACCAACTATGGTTGCTTTCCTGATCGAGACATGGGCTTTTTCCACTAATTATAGTGTAACTGACCAGTTCAAATGTAGTTTTGGCATGCTTACTGATCTATTCACCTTGTATCAGGCTGCAGTGCTGCAAGGATGGATACCGGTGCGGTGGAGTCAGCATCAACGGGGGCAATATGGTCAACACCGTCAGTGGAACCGAGAAGCATTTCGATTGGGAAGCAGATATTCTGTAATAGGTCACTCAACATGAGGAACATCACTGCAGTAGGATTTGATATGGACTACACTCTTGCGCAGTACAAGCCTGAGACGTTTGAGTCACTTGCTTACCATGGCACAATAGAGAAGCTTGTGAAGGATCTCAACTACCCTGAGCAGGTTAGTTGCACTGATACCTGCAGACCTTTTGATACGTAAATACAAGTAACCGGATTGTTTGCTTTAGTACTAGATTTGCTGTTTTATATGTTAGGAGTAACTGTGCCAGGTCTTTCATTGTCAACCCTATACAAGAGTTCTTCATTTGATTTGGTTTCAGATTCCATATAGGTACTTTCGGTTTGTTGTCATGTCTAAAATTCTATTGTTCAACAGTTAAAGAGGTTCAGTTGGCTGTGCATCATTTTTCTAGTTTTATTTATCTGAGTATATACTACTGCAATGTAATTTACAGAGGTCTGAATGTAACTTGGTCACTGCATTTAGCACATTAGTCGACTATTGGGATGATATGATTGTTTGTAGGAGCATTTCTTTACCTGTCTCGACTTTCAAGGAATACATTCTTAGCACCTGTATTTGTCCATGCTTTGGGGTTGTGTCTACAGCCATGAATTGGTTTCTGTTCTTCACCAAAGTGCGTTTTTGGAGTTATTGATGTTTATCTTAGCGAGGATCATCAACTGCTGCATTAATGTAGTAGGAAAAGGATCAATACTATCAAGATTAATATCCGCTTATTAAGCAGAAGTGCAGAACTCTTTGTGAGAAAGGATATTTGGTTTGTTCTCATAATTAACATTTTGATGCTGAGATTTATGGACCTACTATTCTTTAGTTTTGTTAGTTTTTGTTCTGAATTTGATTTACTGTGTTTCATCCTGCAGCTGTTAACATGGCAGTTTGACTGGAAATATATGGTCAGAGGACTAGTTCTTGATAAGAAGAGAGGAAATATCTTGAAGGTCAGTTCTAGTTGCTTGAACTCACCACAGTTATTTAGAATTAACATTACACCACCAGTTAATTCAGTAGCCATAATATGCAAGTAGGATCTAAGTTGAGGAAAATGAGAACAAGATGCAGGAAACCCATGTGGAAAGACAGCGAACAACCTTTTGTATTTAGCAGCAACAAAGGGGTCATATATCCATTCATATTTTTACAATATCAGAGTTCCGCATGTTTACATTGATATTTGAAACCTTCTGTTTGTGCTTGAATGGTTGTGAATTAAAGGTATCTAGTGTCAAACTAATTTCTACCTTTTCTTTTAAACTATATATTCCTACTTTTCACTTTAAGATCAAACGTTATAGTTGAGCTATAATCATCCTGATTTACATTTGTGAGCTAACACATTCTTACTTCTTGAATGTTAAAAATATTAATTGTTCACTGAGCACTTCTCACCATTTTGGAAATATTGACTGGTGTCTCTTAATGGCAAAATGTTCGCTTGATAAGAGGCAACAACACATAGTTTTTGATAGATTCAATTACCACTGGTTATTCACTACTATTTTCCTTTTTCTCATATGCTTTATGCTGTAAGATTTACATGTATACTTGCTACTGTGGTTCAACTTGTTTTGATATTCGCTGGATCAGATTAACTGTCATTTTAACTATGTCGGTGATGTGATATCAGATGGATCGGCACAAGTATGTAAAAGTTGCATACCATGGATTTAGGGAGATGTCGAAAGAAGAAAAAGTTGCTGCTTATGGGAATACATTGATAAGGGATTCCTTTGACGAACCTGATTATGCCCTTGTAGATACACTTTTCTCATTGGGTGAAGCCTATCTATTTGCTCAGCTTGTTGATTTTATGGACAATAATCCTGGAAAAGTACCATCAGGCACTGAGTATGATCATTTTGATCCATATATGTTTATGATACTGAAGGCATTCGATTTTTTCCCTCAAGAAAAGGCATTCAATTTTTCACAAATGATTTGAATGAGCCTAATGTATTTGCATTTGGGCAAGCACATTTACTATATGAATGGATGTTATTATTTTTCAAATTACAATATTAGATAAGATATTGCTTTCAGAAATAAAATCACCAACATGCGGCCAAATTATGATATTCCCAAGCATCAACTCTCTTTCAGCATGAAACTCCAAATATCCATCTTTCCCTTCTTCCTCCGTAAAGTTCATATGTGACCTTTCACTTCCCTATATGTTAGCCTCGCTGAATTCATCAAGTCTCCTTTTATGTTCCTTTGTTTATTTATTGTTTCCTCATTTTTATCACGATTATTTTTATGTGCTTTGGTCATGTCGACCCCCCCCCACCCCAAAAACAACTTATGAGTGCATTGTATACCATGTCGGCCTATGTCTAACTAGCCATGCCTTCAGGATGGGTCACAATTGCTCTCCTTCCCTTGCTAGACACTGAGACAAGCTTTCCTAATACAGCCTCTTGGCCCTCTTCATTACCTCCTCACGACATATGAATATACAAGGCTGGAGGTGTGAAGCATTAGGGTGGTTACATGAGTCCTCCCTTCATATGATATTGCCTTTTTAAGCATGCGTTGTTTAATGCAACCGAATTGAAATCATGTATGATCTCCAAGATTGCTAATAGTAGAAAAAAACTGTACAAGAGCTTTATGCCATATATGTTGATTTGCATCTTCCATTTGACTTGTAGTGATATGCTAATGTACTTACTAGCTTGGATTGTTTTGTTGTTACAGCTATGCACTTATGTATAGAGATGTGAGGTCTGCAGTTGACCTTTGTCATCGTGATGGAACTTTAAAACGAATGGTCGCAAAGGAACCTGGCAGGTAATGCAGTTTTGCTTTTGTGGTAATCTTAGAAAACCATGTACTGCTTGTTCTACATAATAGTGCTAGGTATAATCAAAATGAACTCTTATTTTTGGAATAATCTGATTTGGTCTTCTTTTTGTTTGTCCACGTGCACATAGATATGCATACATTTTTTCCAATGTTTACGGTATAAGCTGTTACATATTTATGTTCTAATTGGCACTGCTAATTTGTGTAGTCTGAACTTGGCAGGTATATTAATGAGGACTTGGCAATTGTGCCAATGCTTCAAATGCTTAGAAAATCTGGACGCTCAACATTTTTGGTGACAAATAGGTATGTTGTTCCTTATACCATTTCAGGTTTCTTGAGAGACTTATGTGCTGAATGCTGTCTTAACCTATGCAGTGTTGCTTTCATGGTTTCTTTTCCCTAAATCGAAGCAGTTCAGTAAAATTGACGAATCAAGTTATTTTTCATCATGCTGCATTACACTTTTTCCAGCTTTTAGTTTCTATCTCTTACTATCTGGACATACGCTTGTTCATGCAGTTTGTGGGACTACACTGATGTTGTCATGAACTACCTATGTGGGCCATATATCTCGGATGTGCGCTTCGGTCACAACCACAAGTGGCTTGAATATTTTGATGTTGTTATAACAGGCAGGGTTGGTGTCTTCCTTTTTGTTTTGTTGATCTGTGCTTAGGTATTTTGGCTTTCTCAACTCAAACCTGGCCTTTCTGGATTCAGTTCAAAGCCAAGTTTCTTTCATGATGATAATCGAACAGGACTGTTCGAAGTTGAGCCTGAATCTGGGAAACTTCTAAATGCTGATCTTCAGGCTAGTAAAGTGGTTTTAATGTGTAATCCATCTCTATGATCCATAATTTATAATATATGTGTTGTGCTTAATGAAGATTGGAAGCCCAAGATCAAGTCAACAGCACTCAAAACCAATTCACAAAGTTTACCAGGTACTTATTTTCCTGACACAATGTACGTAGTAATCGCGACCATATAGTACCAAAACAACCTTCTGTCTTATTACTTGTAATAGTGCAAATGACTATCTGGCCAATTAACAGAATCTTTTTTATTAGCTTGCATTTCATGAATTTACTTGTAATCTAGTAACTGAATAAATTGTTTCCAGGGAGGCAATGTTGGTCATCTTCATAGATTACTTTCTGTTGCTTCTAGTTCGCAGGTACAATTCTATACTTATTATACAATGCATTTGAGTTTTATTACATGTTAAACTGTCTGGCTCTGTATTTGTGGATGGTTGCAAGGAGTTTCCTCTTGACTAGGAATTCCATCTTATATGGCACATTAATCAGATCAAATAATGCAACATCTTACCATAATATAGATCCTCTATGTTGGTGATCACATATACGGAGACATACTGCGCAGCAAGAAAGTCCTAGGTATGTGCTATTCATTCTCTATCTTTTAGTGTCCTGGAAATTGACACATGTTGTAAAATTGATTAAAATTTCGTAGTTTTGATTGGGCAGAAGATTTAATGATGTTCTACTGTCCTACTAGTTAACTATACATGCATAAATTAACTTGCCTGCTTGATCAATTCAAGTAACTGTCCTACTACTGTTCAATGAGGCCTATGTGCTTTATTTCTCTTTGTTTGCCCGCTTCATCAATTCATATTGCTGATAATGTCAATTTCAATATGAAGAAGACACCAAATCTTTAGTAAAACAATTTGCATGTCTCATTGATGTCCTCCGAGTTGCAATTGATGTTGCAGTTCTCCATTTTTTACTTTATTCATTTCTTAAGGGATTAAGTGCTGTGATTGTTTAAAGGTTGGCGTACTATGCTGGTAATACCTGAGCTGGAGCAAGAGGTGAAGCTTCTTTCAGAATCGAAGTCTACTCGAAAGGTATGAAGCTATTACCCAGTATCTGATCCTGAAAATGACTCCTAACAATGAGATCATATATTAACTGTCCACAAGCTATAAATGACTCGAGTTTGCATCATTCGTAAATAGCAGCCTCTAGGGTTTTTAATTTTTCATCAGAGCTTGGTGTTGCACCAGAACTGTTGCCTTTAGAATGACAGTCAAACTTGGTGGCAGAGCAGCTTCCTAATAGTGGTGAATTTAACAAGCTCAACTTGAGGACTAACAGTTGCATGCAGCCACTCAGAATTGCATGGTAGGTTGATTGATTATAGTCTTGACCAAGAAAGGATCTTCTGTGATTTTATCTCGGATTTGAATACAGTCTAATAAGGTTATTATCAGAACAAGAGAGAAATATGTTGACTTGTCTGGCCTGAAAACTTTGCAAATTTGCAAGTCTCCCCTCACATAGGCTCAGGGTCTTTGGGTCCTTGCACGTCACAGAAACCATGAGGCGCAGATCAGATTGTTTCTCCATTGATGTGAGAAAAACATAGGAAAAGAGGACAATAGGCAGTTGTAGAGCCTATAGCTAAATATAATGCACCTCCTTGGCCTACTATAAATTCACTACTGACTATAAATTGTTATGGAAAATGTAGGCAAGGTACACATGTTAAATAAAATATCTCATGTGCCCAATAATATGCATTTGATTTTTTTCTTTTTATGTGTTTTTTCTATGTTTGTGCATGCTGACCTTCCATGTTATCAATCTATATGTAAGCAAACTGGTTGATGGCCCTTTTTTGTGTGTTACCTTACTCAGGAGCTTAGACACCTTAGGATGGAGCGTGATTCAATTGAAGACAGAATCCATCGCCTTGAATGGTCTCTTCAGTAAGTAAAGAAAATCTGTTAAGTTTCCTCAGGTTTGTTACTGTTCTGTATTTTGAGTCACTGATAGTGATAGTTGCTCATAGACTCTTGCTTTAGCATTTAAGGGTGAACTTGAATACTTCCAAGATCGAACAAAAATTCCCAGGAATGATTTTTGTGATTCTTTTTTCATCTTTATGTCTATAGATCAGACATTAATGGAAGTAACTCCTTACATGTCTTGGCATGTCTACCACTTATTATTTTAGGATAGGATATTCTTTTGGCCTAATTTTTTCTGTCAACTGCTGGCTGTGTACAAAAGTTCAGTCAAATGAAATCCTGAAGCTTACTTCATCCACTACTATTTCTGTGTGCAGTTTATAAAGAAGTTGCTTCGCTTGGTAGTTTTCTAAGTTTCCTTGAATCACATGTCTAACCCATTCTTTTTGTCCAGATTCGAAAATCTTACAGAGAATGAGAAGGCAAAGTTGTTTTTCTGAGCATGACAATCTACTGGTAAGCCCTTGTTCTGAGTTAGTCGTTTTGATTGGTAGGTATATGAGATAAATAAGTTTTCTCGCAGAAAGAACAACACATCTATTGTGCCATATCATGCTGACCAAAAGAACATTACACTTTGGACTGAAAAAAAAAGTAGGGCTGTTCTAAGTAGTCATGTTGGTAGGTAGGGTATATGAAGCATGCAGTATCAACTCCTAGATAGCTTATTTTTATTAGTAAAAGTATTTTTCCGCTGTGTAACTTGTGATTGTCGTTTCTTCAAATTGCAGCAAAGCTGAAGCATATCCGCTGCCTTCACCGAGATGCTCAGATGCAACATCATCAGAAGGTAATTTGCCGAGTTACAGTACTACGTGATCGCATATTGATCATTTTGTTTCGTAGTTAATTCATCGTATACTAATTTAGTATTCTTTGTTTGGGTCCAGTTTCACAAGGTGTGGGGGCAGCTTATGAAGACTGGGTACCAAAATTCTCGGTTTGCTCATCAGGTGCTATATTGTTATACCTGTAAAAGAAATGGACGGTCACGTTTAGCAGTTAACTCAAATGTTCTTTTACTTGTGTCCGCAGGTCGAGAGATTTGCATGTCTGTATAGCAGCCAAGTTACAAACTTTGGTTTGTATTCTCCCAACAAGTATTATCGCCCGAGCGAAGATTACATGCCCCATGAGTTCGATGTGCTTGGCCTGTAGGAGCCTCTTCATGTTCATGCTCAATTGAAGTTCTCCTTGGAAGTTTGAGCCATAGCAAGATATCAGCATGATTTTAGTATGACATTGAATAACAGTGTAGTTACCTTATATCACCACTTTAAACAAAGGATGACGTGGTATATATAGTAACTATAGTTGCCCATAGAAAATTGACCTCTTTCTTTCTTTTCTGTATATATCATGTTTTAACAGAAAGCGAATGAAAGCAATGTTGATCATGTCCTAGTTTCGATTTTCTATTAATTTCTTGTGAGTACACCGTTTTGGTAATGATCTTCTGAAATTGAATGGGAAAACAATTGCATCGAAGTGCAGCGTAACCATTGTAACGTCCTGATGGTATTAGTAACAGGATGGAGTTTTGAGGTTCATTTTTGGTTCTCACGATGATGTGTACTGGTTCGTTCCAGGTCGCTTGAAGGATTTCATCTTTGTTTGCGAGAAACGCCGTACTTGTAAGCTGCCATTTTCTAGAGAAGAAATGACTCGAGTTGTACTCATCTAGCACAGCATTTCTGGATGATTCTGTGTGATCTAACACAGACGCGCCCGATCATTTTCAACCATGCATCAACAAAATGCAAACGATCCTTCACAAAATCGATTCAATTCTCGCACTTGGCTTTGTGCATTTTAGGATGCAAATTTTTTAGGGTCTCTAGCGATTGAGGAATGTTTTATGTTGAGAATAAACTGCCCATCGGCAGTTGCTCTTTGTGAGCAATCTCACAACTGCTATCGCCAGTTGCTACTTCTTTCTTCGGCAACTGCACAACGGTTGCTTCCTCTCCCTAGGCAACTGCAAACAACTGCTACTTGTAATCCCTATATAAGGAAGCATTCATCAATAAAGATTACAGACTTCGATCTACTGTTCATTGCCATTTACATTCTGAGTTCCAACACGTTATCAGCCACGCTTTTGTTCTCCACTGAGCACGAGAGAGCAAGAAGAACAGAGAAGGAAAGGTGAGAATCACACACGATGCCGAGAGGTTTTCACCTCCATTTTTCGTCTGGTCCGCCACTTCCTCCGTGGAGAATGGGCCGCCGCCGCGGTCGCTTCTCCGTCGTCGCCGTCGCTTCGCCGGTCCGCCACCGTCGCGGACGCCGTCTAGGACCTTGCCGTCCCCTTCGTCACCAGCGGCAGCGCCACGGCGCCCCGGCGCCGGCGCTGCCCGCCTGGCTCCTCGCCGGCCCTGCGGCCCCGCCGCTCTACGCCGACGAGTACGCCGCGGTCTTCGACCCTGCACTCGGCGCCGCCGCCGCTGCCGGTTTGGTGCCCGGAGCACGGGTGGGGGCCTTGCCCCTCACCTCCTCCGGAGCCAGTTGTCGAAGACGCGGTGGCGCCTCCACCGCCGCCGTTTACAGTGGCCCGCGCCGCTTCGCCGGCGCGCGTCGCTTCGCCGTGGCGCCCCTGGCCGCCCTCGGCCTCCCGCCCGGCCTCGCCCGTGGCACCTCCGCCGCTCCCCGCCGGCCGTCCGCACCTCGCCACTGGCCTCCCCGGCGAGCGCGCGCGCGCCACCGCCCGTCGCCGCTTTCGTGGCCCCCTTCCCGCCGGGGCTCCCGAACCGTGCCGCCCCCGCCGGCACTTGGCGCACCGGCCGCCCTCGGCCTCTCCAATGGGGTCGCCCCGGGTACCGCCTTGCTGGGCGGGTCCTCCTCCGAGGACGAGGCCGGTGGGCCGGCCGCCCCACCTCACCGCCGTTGAAGGAGCCGGCCGGTGGCCGGCGCCGGCCGTCGCCGTGCGCCTCTGGTGCCGCCGCCGTTGCCTCTCGGGTGCCGCCCGGGAGCTCGGTCGCCGCCCTTGGCCGCCCGGCCACCACCGCGGCCGCCCGTCGCCCGGTCTCCACCGCCCGGTGGCCGCCGCCGCCGGGGCTCCTTTCAACCGCCGCCCCGCCCCCACCCGGTTAGGGCTTGGGAACCCTAACCGGGGCATACGCCGCCCCCGCCCCTTAAACCGCCACCCGTGCGTGCCCTGGCCTGGGCCGGCCGAAAGGCCTCCGCGGCCCAGGCCCAGTTTGCACTGGCGCCCCGCGCAGCGCCCGGTCAGACCGGCCACCCCAGCCGGTTTAAACCGGCCCTGGTCTGCCTGGCGCCGGCCGTCAGACCGGCCCTCTGGCCGGTTTAAACCGGGCCAGGCACCGGTCAGACCGCGCTCAGGCCGGTTTAAGCCGGCTCCCCAATAAAATCGTGGAAAGCCCCTGTATTTTGGGTTTTTCACATTTAGTCCTTTTATCAGTCTTTTAGCTCTGTTTTAATACTGTTTTAGCCCTGTTATTTACAGTATTTCGCTATTAGCACTGTATTTCTCTGTCGAATACCATGTATTCCAGAATGTCAAGTAATGCAATGTATTTCCATGTTTTACACATGTTGAGATCACTTGCATACATTATTTCCAATTGAAATCCTCATTTCTTGCAAATAAAATTGATTCACCTTAATTAAGTCCTTCCGACTTAATACGAGCAGGAATCAATTTGCAAAATTCCACGTGATTTTCTTCAAATCAAGCAATGACATACGGCATTAGGTATATGAGTGTCTACTGATATTCATCAGATTACACTCGAGTATCTACTGATTTTAATCAGATTATACTCCCTAAAGCGCCATATGACATTAGGTATACAAGTATCTACTGATTTTCCATCAGATTATACTTGAGTATCTACTGAGTTCATCAGATTATACTCCCTAATGCCACGAGATTGACTCTCGACATCATGTCATGCTTCGCACATTTGAGATTCACACGAATGGTTTCAAGCTGATTCCTTGAAGCTTTATTAAATTTTGCAATGTTCTTTACAACATTAACCATGACGGTTTCTTAATTTACCGTGTTGGAAATATGCCCTAGAGGCATAATAAAGTTGTTATTATTCTATTTTCATGTTCATGATTAAGTTTATGTTCTATGCTAAAATTGCATTGGTTCTTGAATATGAGATTCAGAGGAAAACCTAATTGCATGTGTGGAATAATAAACACCATTCAGATCCCTAGTCAGCCTCTGACTAGCTCATGTATTGTTGATGATCTTGTTTCCTGATCATGGCATTGTTAATGTAACAGGATGCCGGCAATAATGGGAACACATTGTTAGGGTAACAATGGTGTTGGATAGACCCCTTATGAGATCTTGCGAGATCACTTCGTCAATATGTTGTCAGTATCTTCTCATGATGTGTTAACGTTACTTGCGTCCTTAGACCATGAGAATATCATAGACCCCGGATACCGATGGTTGCTTTGGGGTCATCACATCGTTACGCGTACTGGGTAATTATAAAGGTGACTTCCAGGTACACCAGAAAGTATATCGTGGTTCTAGATATGTCAAGACTGGGATTTGCCCATCCGGCGATGGAGAGATACACTCTGGGCCCACTCGGTATTACGGTGTCCAGCACGCCTGGCCAGGTATTGTGACTAAAAGGTTAGTCACGGGGATACCGGAATACGGAAACGAGAAAAGAGTACAAACCGGTAACGAGGATAACTAGGTATGGTGATCAAGGAGTTGATCACAGGGATACCGTCAAAGTCTCTCGCCTCGGGTTGTGTAATGTATCGTGAGGCAAAAGGAATTGTATGCGACAATACAAGGTTTACTCGATAAAGATCTTCGATGATATGTGGGAGTCGTTATGGGTGTCCAGATCCCGCTGACGATTATTGACCGGAATGTATTCCGGACATGTCCACATATACTCGAACCTATAGGGTCACACGCTTAACGTTTTAGCGACATTTAGGAATGCTACGATTTATGGAGAACGAGAGAGAAGGGTTCCGAAAGTGTTTCGGATGATCTCGAAAGTGTTCCGGGAGTCCCGGATGGTTCCGGTGATGTCCGGAAGTGTTCCGGAAAGTATTGGAAGGTTCTAGAAGGTTCTAGAAGGTTCTGGAAGGTTCTGGAAATTCTAGAAGGTTCTAGAAGGTTCTAGTGGAGTTGGACTCCAACTCCAACAGGGTGTCCCTGCTGGAGTAGGACTCCACCTGCCTAGGGAGAGCTGCCCCAACCCCTATATATAGAGGGGCAGGGCACCTCAAAGGGCATCCCAAGCAGCCTCGGAGGCAGCCCTAGTCCCTTGGACTAAACCCTAGGCCGGCCATCTCTAGATTGGCCACAGCCTTCTTTTTTCTCTCTCTTCTAGATTGGATCTAGTACAGCTGCCGGCGCGCTGCTGCTTCTCCTTCTCGTAGATCCCCGCTGTTCTTGTGTGCTGGTCCACACATTACCGCGGTGTCGCTGATCCGGTACGCGTGGATACCTCGGAGACGTCGTATACTTCGGCGTTTGATCGGGCGAACTATTCACGAGGAGATCGCTCTCGCGGCGCTGGGAGGTATAACCTAGCTGCGGGAGTCTGCGGACTTCATCGACATCGGTCAACTTCTCCGCTGCATTGACGTGATCGTCGAAGGTATGATATCGTTACCTACACCTCGATAGTGTTTTCTTGGTTTGGTTCGTGCGCGGAAAATTTTTGTTTTTGCGTAGCGCGTTCCCCAACAGTGGTATCAGAGCGGTTCTATGCGTAGTTGTAGGTACGACTAGAGCATATGTGATATGCGGCATTGCACATATGATGTGCGGGGTGTTAGTATGAGATCTACCACCAGATTTTCTTGTTGTTTCCCTCTCATTGCAAAATTTGATCTCGGCGGCATCGTGAAATTTTCAGAGGTCCGGCGAACCTTACGATCTTCGGATCGAGACATGCTAAGGATGACTTTGGTTTCACTTTAGTTGAGAAAGATAAATTTGCAATGAGCGGGCTTGTAGATGTGATCTACACGGGGGTCATGCGTATGACGAAGTTTAGTATGGGGTTTCGAGATTTCCGAGTCTCCAATTCCAGACACCCCGACAGTTAAATAACTGCAAGAGCAATCATGCTTATGGTAACGTAGGTAGCAAACGGTTTGCAACGTAGCCATAAAGCCACGTATTGTGGCATAAACGTTAGAGGCGTCTAACTTGTTTTTGCAGGGTATGCATGTGATGTGGTATAGCCTATGTGATGCATGTGATTGTATGAGATGCAAAGTGTTTGTAATTTTAATTTTATCATGACCTGCGTGTCATGAGTACGGCAATCGGCAGGAGCCAATACGATTGTCATTATTTATTATATTGACCTACGCGTCAACTAGAAAGCTATGTAATGCATTTATTTTATTAGCTATGTGATAGCAAATAGTTGTAATTATAAGAACATGGTGGTAACAATCTTACATCGATGGACCTCGACGCTACGTCGTACGCGAAGAAGGAGTTTCTCCGCCAAAAGATGTTGAAGAAGTCTCTTCAACAAAAGGGGCTATACCATATCACAATAATTTAATTGCATGTGATGTTAATCCCTTTATGCACCTTGTTTGATGCGTGGTAGACGTTGTTAAATAGGGTGATCCCTCACACAAACTATCAAAAGTAGTTAGTGTTCTTCCAAGTGTAGCACCGTCTGGAGTATTTGCCATTCTGAGGTGCGCCATGTCACATGGGTACGATAGGTTTGACATATATATGAGGCGGGCGCGAACCGTTCGAGCAGCAGAGCACTCGGTTGTCTTGACGAGCTTTGCAAGATCGTCTTGGGCTCGGAACACACCCATCGAAAGATGAACAAGAGTCATATGAGATATGATTGGCATGTTGACCTACCGTCTCGTTATTCCATCCTCAGTGATGTCACATCAATGGTGGAGTAAGTAGAGTCGGTGGATCTTGATCACTAATAATCAATTATGAGGGATATTGGGTTTTAGTGGAGCTTACTCTAATTAAGTGTTAATTTGAGTTGTTTTAATCATGAACAATGTCTATAAGTGTATTTGTTTTTAAGTTGTAGATCTATGGCACCACCGTAACCACCTTTCCACTATGCGCGTTGCTTGAGAAAGAAAACTAAATTCATCTGGGAACAACTT
This sequence comes from Stipa capillata, assembly GCA_019208055.1. Classification (NCBI taxonomy): domain Eukaryota; kingdom Viridiplantae; phylum Streptophyta; class Magnoliopsida; order Poales; family Poaceae; genus Stipa; species Stipa capillata. The sequence goes on from JAGXJF010002272.1 coordinate 27,659, forward strand.
TACGGACTGGTACCGTAATGTGAGGATTGTCCTCAAGAGTGCCAAGAAGGACTATGTCCTATCGCAAACTCTCGGTGAACTCCCCGCTAACGCTACGGATGATGAGACTCGTATCTATCAATCTAAGAGCGATGATTCCATTGCAGTACAGTGTATCATGCTTGCCTCCATGGAACCTGATCTTCAAAAACGTTTGAGAATTGGGCTGCTTATGAGTTAATCCAGGAGCTGAAAGCTTTGTTTCAGAAGCAAGCAAGGACTGAAAGATATGAGATATCCAAAGCCTTGTTTGAATGCAGATGGCTGAGGGCAGCTCAGTGAGTCAGCACGTACTTAGATTGTCTGGGTACGCGCAAAGGTTGGATGCGCTAGGTTTTCCAATCTCCCAAGAGTTGGGCACTGATCTTGTTCTTGCTTCCCTCCCTCCGAGCTATAGTAGCTTCATCATGAACTACAACATGAATGGGATGGAAAGAGTATGGGTGAATTATTCACTATGCTTAAAACTGCTGAGAGTGGAATCCAGAAGGACGCCAATCATGTGATGATGGTGAATAAAACACAACCAACTTCAAGAAGAAGGGCAAGTCTAAGAAAAGGGCAAATCCAAGGGTGCTAGTATGACTGACACGCCTAAGAAGTCCAAGACTGGTGCCACTTCTGATGTTGAGTGCTTCTTCTGTAAAGAGAAGGGACACTGGAAGAGGAACTGCAAGAAATATCTGGCAGAAAAGAAGAAGTCTGGAAAGTCCAGCTCAGGTATGAGTGTCATACATGTTATTGATGTATTCCTTGCTGGTCCGACAATGTAATTCTTGGGTATTGGATACCGGATCGGTTGCTCATATTTGCAACTCGATGCAGGAACTACAGAGGCCTAAGCGACTGGCAAAGGATGAGGTGACGATGCGCGTCGGGAACGAGTAAAAGTTGCTGTGCTCGCCGTCGGTGTCCTACCTCTACATTTATCTTCAGGATTTATATTAGAGCTTAGTAATTGTTACTATGTTCCGGCGCTTGAGCAAAAACATTATTTCTGGATCATGTTTGTTGCAAGACGGTTATTCGTTTAAGTCTTGAGAACAATGGTTGTTCGATTTATATGGATTATATGTTTTATGGCCATGCTCCGTTGTGAACGGGTTATTTATTATGAATCTTGATGGTAATACTACACATCCATACACTGACGCTAAACGTCGCAAGATAATCGATTCGAATTCACTTATTTGTGGCACTGCCGTTTGGGTCATATTGGAAAGAAGCGCAATGAAGAAACTCCATTGTGATGGACTTTTGGAGTCATTTGATTATGAATCATTTGACACTTGCGAGCCTGTCTAATGGGTAAAATGACTAAAACGCCGTTCACAGGCCACGTAGAACAGGCAACTGACTTATGGAGATCATACATACGGATGTATGTGGTCCAATGAGATAGCTGCACGCGGTGGATTCCTCTACTTCATTACCTTCACGGATGATTTGAGTAGATATGGGTATATCTATTTGATGAGACAAGTCTGAAACCTTTGAAAAGTTCAAAGAATTTCAGCATGAAGTAGAAAATCATCGTAACAAGAAAAATCAAGTTTCTGCGATCAGATCGCGGAGGGAGTACTTGAGTTACGAGTTTTAGCGAACATCTGAAACGAGCCTGCGGGAATTGTTTCACAGCTACGCTCCCGGAACGCCACAGAGAATGGAGTGTCCGAGAGACGTATCGAACCTTGTTGGACATGGTAAGATCGATGATGTCCATTAACTGAACTGCCATTATCTTTTTGGGGTTATGCTTTAGAGGACTGCCGCTTTACACTAAATAGAGCACCATCTAAATCCGTTGAAACGACACCATATGAGATATGGCATGGGAAGAACCCAACTTGTCTTTTCTTAAATTTGGGGATGCGATGCATATGTAAGCGTTACAACCAAATAAGCTTCGATCCCAAATCGATAAATGCTTCTTTGTTGGTTAGCCCAAAGGAACTGTTGGGTATTCCTTCTATCACTGCACCGAAGGCAAAGTGTTTGTCGCAAAGAACGGTGTGTTTCTCGAGAAAGAGTTTCTTGCGAAAGGGGTGAGGGGAGGATAGTGCAACTCGACGAGATTGGTGAATCCCCGTCATTAGTCGAAAGTAATGAAATGCCAGAATGGTTCCGGAGTTTCCCACAATGACTGATACGGAAGCCCCTACATGTGATGTAGAGACTTCAGTCGAGCCAGCAGCTGAACCACGAAGGTCTGGTAGGATTCGCACGAAACCACAGTGGTTTTCGGACGAGGTATTGTTGTTAGACAACGATGAGCCTGCGACCTATACGTGAAGCAATGATGGGCCCTGACTCCGTTAAATGGCTAGACGCCATGAAATCCGAGATAGAATCCATGTACGAGAACCAAGTTTGGAGCTTGGTGGACCCTCCTGAAGGCGTGAGGCCTATCGAATGTAAATGGATCTATAAACAGAAAACAGACGCGGATGGGATGTATACATCTATAAAGCTCGACTTGTCGCAAGGGTTTCCGACAAGTTCAAGGAGTTGACTACGACGAGACATTCTCTCCCGTAGCGATGCTTAAGTCTGTTCGGATTCTTCTAGCGATTGCTGCATATTTCGATTACGAGATATGGCAATGGATGTCAAAACAGCGTTCCTGAATGGGAAGCTAACCGAGGACGTGTATATGATACAGCCCGAGGGTTTTGTCAATCCAAAGGATGCTGGAAAGGTATGCAAACTTCAGAGATCCATCTATGGACTGAAGCAAGCATCACGGAGTTGGAATCTTCGCTTTGATGAAGTGGTCAAAGGGTTTGGCTTCATCAGGAACTGCGAAGAGGCTTGTGTTTACAAGAAAGTAAGTGGGAGCGCAATAGCATTTCTAATACTCTATGTGGATGACATATTGTTGATTGGGAATGATGTATCTTTTCTTGACAATATTAAGACTTCGTTGAAAATAGTTTTTCAATGAAAGATTTAGGCGAGGCAGCATACATATTAGGTATAAGATCTATAGAGATAGATCAAAGCGCCTAATAGGGCTAAGCCAGAGTACATATATAGATAAAGTACTGAAGAGGTTCAGTATGGAAAACGCCAAGAAGGGGTTCTTGCCGATGTCGCATGGGAAAAGTTTGAGCAAGAATCAGTGTCCTTCGACAACTGATGAGCGAGAACGCATGAGTAAGATTCCATACGCATCCGCGATGGGTCAATCATGTACGCCATGATATGTACACGACCAGATGTGTCCTATGCTCTAAGTGTTACGAGCAGATACCAGAGTGATCCAGGTCATGATCATTGGACAGCAGTGAAGAATATCCTAAAGTACCTGAAGAGGACTAAGGATATGGTTTCTCGTATACGGTGGTGACGAAGAGCTCGTTGTAAAGGGTTACACCGACGCCAGCTTTGTCACAGATCCGGACGATTTTCGATCTCAATCAGGCTTAGTGTATACACTGAACGGTGGCGCAGTGAGCTGGAAGAGTTCCAAGCAGGACACTGTGGCGGATTCTACAACGGAGGCTGAGTATATCGCCGCTTCAGAAGCGGCAAAGGAGGGCGTTTGGATTAAGAAGTTCGTCACCGAGCTTGGTGTGGTTCCGAGCGCGCTGGATCCAATGGAGCTCTATTGTGACAATAGTGGCGCCATAGCTCAGGCCAAGGAGCCAAGGTCCCACCAGAAGTCCAAACATATACAACGCCGATTCCACATCATTCGTGAATTGGTGGAGCGTGGAGACGTAAAGATATGCAAAATACACACACGGGTCTGATGTGTCAGATCCGCTGACGAAGCCTCTACCACAAACAAAGCATGAGCAACACCGGAATGCCATAGGTGTTAGGAGCTTAAGCATTGGCTAGATTATTGACTCTAGTACAAGTGGGAGACTGTTGGAAATATGCCCTAGAGGCAATAATAAAGTTGTTATTATTCTATTTTCATGTTCATGATTAAGTTTATGTTCTATGCTAAAATTGCATTGGTTCTTGAATATGAGATTCAGAGGAAAACCTAATTGCATGTGTGGAATAATAAACACCATTCAGATCCCTAGTCAGGCCTCTGGACTAGCTCATGTATTGTTGATGATCTTGTTTTCCTGATCATGGACATTGTTAATGTAACAAGAATGCCGGCAATAATGGGAACACATTGTTAGGGTAACAATGGTGTTGGATAGACCCCTTATGAGATACTGCGAGATCACTTCGTCAATATGTTGTCAGTATCTTCTCATGATGTGTTAACGTTTACTTGCGTCCTTAGACCATGAGAATATCATAGACCCGGATACCGGATGGTTGCTTTGGGGTCATCATCGTTACGCCGTAACTGGGTAATTATAAAGGTGACTTTCAGGTACACCAGAAAGTATATCGTGGTTCTAGATATGTCAAGACTGGGATTTGCCCATCCGGCGATGGAGAGATACACTCTGGGCCCACTCGGTATTACGGTGTCCAGCATCGCCTGGCCAGGTATTGTGACTAAAAGGTTAGTCACGGGGATACCGGAATACGGAAACGAGAAAAGAGTACAAACCGGTAACGAGGATAACTAGGTATGGTGATCAAGGAGTTGATCACAGGGATACCGTCAAAGTCTCGTCTCGGGTTGTGTAATGTATCGTGAGGCAAAATGAATTGTATGCGACAATACAAGGTTTACTCGATAAAGATCTTCGATGATATGTGGGAGTCGTTATGGGTGTCCAGATCCCGCTGACGATTATTGACCGGAATGTATTCCGGACATGTCCACATATACTCGAACCTATAGAGTCACACGCTTAACGTTTTAGCGACATTTAGGAATGCTACGATTTATGGAGAACGAGAGAGAAGGGTTCCGAAAGTGTTTCGGATGATCTCGAAAGTGTTCCGGGAGGTCCCGGATGGTTCCGGTGATGTCCGGAAGTGTTCCGGAAAGTATTGGAAGGTTCTAGAAGGTTCTAGAAGGTTCTGGAAGGTTCTGGAAATTCTAGAAGGTTCTAGAAGGTTCTAGTGGAGTTGGACTCCAACTCCAACAGGGTGTCCCTGCTGGAGTAGGACTCCACCTGCCTAGGGAGAGCTGCCCCAACCCCTATATATAGAGGGGCAGGGCACCTCAAAGGGCATCCCAAGCAGCCTCGGAGGCAGCCCTAGTCCCTTGGACTAAACCCTAGGCCGGCCATCTCTAGATTGGCCACAGCCTTCTTTTTCTCTCTCTTCTAGATTGGATCTAGTACAGCTGCCGGCGCGCTGCTGCTTCTCCTTCTCGTAGATCCCCGCTGTTCTTGTGTGCTGGTCCACACATTACCGCGGTGTCGCTGATCCGGTACGCGTGGATACCTCGGAGACGTCGTATACTTCGGCGTTTGATCGGGCGAACTATTCACGAGGAGATCGCTCTCGCGGCTGGGAGGTATAACCTAGCTGCGGGAGTCTGCGGACTTCATCGACATCGGTCAACTTCTCCGCTGCATTGACGTGATCGTCGAAGGTATGATATCGTTACCTACACCTCGATAGTGTTTCTTGGTTTGGTTCGTGCGCGGAAAAATTTTGTTTTGCGTAGCGCGTTCCCCAACATACCGAACGTAAATTAATTATCTCTGGTTTACCCATGTAGGTCAACGATGGCCTCAAAGGAATTCGAGGTACTTGCCCTCAATGGCCACAACTACCCTACATGGGGCCATGGACATCAAGATCAGTCTCGCGTCCCGTGGGATTGTGCGTGCCATCCTAGACCCGAACACCCTTGTTCCGGAGGGAGAAGCACCACTAACAGAAGCACAGAAATATGCTGCCTTATACATCATTCGGCACCATATTCACCCAGATTTAAAAGCTGAGTACTTACAGGAGGAATCTCCTCATACTCTGTTTCTGGCCCTCAAAACGAGGTATGAACAGCAGAAGGCAGTTCTCCTGCCTGAAGCACAACTTGATTGGACTCATCTCCGCCTTCAGGATTTCAAATCCATCGGAGAGTACAATCATGCGGTTCATAAGATTTGTTCCAAACTACGCTTTTGCGATAAGGAACCTACTGAGGCGGAGAAGATAGAAAAGACTCTATCTACTATGCTCCCCGTAGATAGGATCCTTCAGCAGCAATATCGCGCTCGCAACTACACCGTCTATTCCGATCTCATCCATATTTTACTTCAGGCTGAAAAACATGATGAGCTACTCGTCAAGAATGGCTCTCAGCGCCCAGTTGGGGCACAGCCTTTACCTGAGGTTCATATGAATGTCGCGAATAGACAGAAGTTCGACGGTGTCTCCAAAGGCAAACCATCGAACTTCAAGGGTAAGCGAAAGCGCAGTAGGAACAAGAAGCCAGGAAACTTCAACAAGGGGAAAGGCACCGCAAAGCCTAAGTTTGACAAAACTAAGCTTTGCGACAAGTGCGGATGCTACTCGCACCCCACTAACAAGTGCAAAACCCCAAAACATCTGGCTGCTCTGTACCAACAATCCCAAGGACGCAAGGCACCTCAAGGGAAAAGGTTTGAAGCCAACTTCAACCTTCATCCAGACAGCGCAAATGGAGATGGCAGTTCGCTCGAGGTTCCTCCCGGACCAAGCAACACCATACCTCTCCATAAGCTAGAGGATCCTGCCGACACGGAGAACATGATGATTGAGTTCGCCTCAACCGACATGTTCGGAGACTTCGACTAGTCTCCCAATCTCCTTTATGATCTACCTTAACTACGTCCATTTGTGTTGTTGTATTAAGAACATATGTATTGTTGTCTTTTATATTGTATCAGCATATTTGATATGATTATCTACTATATATTTATATGAAGTTTCTTATTGAAAGTTCTTTTATATATAGTTATCTACGGGACAATCAGATGGAAGAAGAATTATGCCTTGTGGACAGTGCTACCACAAACTCGATACTAAGGGAGTTAAAGTATTTCCAAACTCTGAGAAAGATGAATGGAGATATTTTAACCATCGCTGGACGCGATACGGTAATTGTTGGCACTGGACGTGCCATATTTACCCTCCCAGGAGGTACACAAGTGACAATAGAGGATGCCTTGCTGTATCCCGACTCGTCACGTACCCTCATTAGTTATCGAGATATCCGTAAAAATGGTTTTTACATTGAAACCCATGAAGACAACAAAGAGGAATACCTCCTCTTCACTAAAAATTACGGATATGGCAAGCAAGTACTTGAAAAAATTCCTTCTCTATCGTCGGGATTGTACTATACGTACATCAAGCCCGTAGAACATGTTGCCTATAAAGTAATTTTTCAGAATGTCAACGCATTCCAAACCTGGCATGATCGCCTAGGCCATCCCGGCATCGGGATGATGAGAAAAATTACTAGCAATTCCATCGGTCATAATTTGCTTGAGTCCAAATTTCCTCAATCTTCAGATTTTATTTGCACATCTTGTGCAACGGGAAAGCTAATTTTGAGACCCTCGCATCTCAAAATACGAGCTGAACCACTTCAGTTCCTTGAACGCATTCAAGGAGATATTTGTGGTCCCATCCAACCATTTTCTGGACCCTTTCGGTATTTCATGGTTCTCATTGACGCATCTACACGATGGTCACACGTGTGCCTTTTGTCCACACGAAACCATGCATTTGCCAAGATAATGCGGCAAGTCATTCAGTTACAAGCCCATTATCCAGAAAGTCGAATTAAGACAATTCGCATGGACAACGCTGCCGAATTCTCCTCACGTGCCTTCAATGATTATTGCATGGCTTTGGGGATTGAAGTTCAGCACTCGGTCCCATATGTCCACACACAAAATGGTTTGGCCGAATCACTGATTAAGAGGATTAAACTCATCGCAAGACCTTTGTTAATGAATTGCAGCTTGCCAACCTCTTGTTGGGGTCATGCAGTCTTACACGCTGCTGACTTAATACAATTGCGACCTACTGCATATCACAGTACTTCCCCTCTGCAATTGGTACGTGGAAATCCTCCTAGCATTTCCCATCTGCGTAAGTTCGGATGTGCTACGTACATCCCGATCTCACCACCGCAGCGGACATCCATGGGCCCACACAGGAAACTGGGGATCTATGTGGGGTACAAATCGCCGTCGATTATAAAGTACCTGGAACCCCTTACTGGGGATCTATTCACAGCCCGTCACGCTGATTGCATATTCGATGAGGAACATTTCCCGGCATTAGGGGGAGATTTCAAGTACCAGAAAGAATGCCCGGAAATCGATTGGAATGCTACAGCCATTTCATCCTCTGATCCACGTACCCCAAGAGACCGAACTCCAAGTTCGGAAAATCATCAATTTGCAACATCTTGCAAATAATCTGCCAGATTCATTTACTGATCTAAAAGGTGTTACAAAATCCTTAAATCCGGCCAGAAATGCGCCCGAAAGAGTGGAGGTACCAGCAAAAACCACTCAACTCCCTGTTCCTCAAAAGAGGGGGAGTAGTACGGCTTCTGACCCGGAACAAGCTTCACGCAAGCAACTAAGGAAATCGAGGAGAAAACCCTCAAAGTCAAGTCAACTCAACGCCGACGAACACCTAATGGGTAGTGCACACCCAGTGGATGGGCAACCTCCACAACCTAGCTCCAGTCCGCGCACACTGGCTAGGCCATCGGAACACCCAGACTCACGCGTATTGGGAATCACGAAGAGTCATCTAGGGTGCAAGAAATTTCCACCAACTATATCGATTCTGGAGAATCATTCAACCGTAAGTCTACGATTGTCGACATCTATTTTTCTGCTACAATTGCAAATACCCTTCTCAATGATCATGATCCAAGGACTATCGTCGAGTGTCAAAAACGCTCCGATTGGCCTAATGGAAGGATGCAATACAAGCGGAAATTGCCTCGCTTAACAAAAGAAAGGTATTCACTGAAGCAATACCTACACCTCCCAAGGTTTTCCCTGTGGGATTCAAATGGGTTTTCGTCCGGAAACGGAATGAGAACAATGAGGTGGTGAGATACAAAGCAAGGCTCGTAGCACAAGGGTTTACGCAGAGACCCGGCATTGATTACAATGAGACATATTCTCCGGTAATGAGTGGAATCACTTTCCGATATCTCATATCCTTGGCAGTACAAAATCGTCTATCTATGCAGTTGATGGACGTCGTGACCGCATACCTTTACGGATCACTAGATTCGGACATTTACATGAAGGTTCCTGACGGAATCCCTGTCCCGAATGCAAGCGCAAAACGCAACATGTACTGTGTAAAACTGAATAAGTCATTGTATGGCTTAAAGCAGTCGGGACGGATGTGGTACAACCGACTCAGTGAGTTCCTTCTTCAGAAGGGTTACTCCAATAGTGATGATTGCCCATGTGTCTTCATCAAGAAGTCCTCTACAGGATTTTGCATCATCTCAGTGTACGTCGATGATCTCAACATCATTGGCAACACACAAGATATCGATGAAGCACGCAATCACCTAAAGACGGAATTTGAGATGAAGGATTTGGGTAAAACCAAATTTTGCTTAGGTCTTCAACTTGAGCACCTTCCCTCAGGAATCATGGTACACCAAGCTGCCTATATCCAGAAAATATTGGAGAAGTTCAATATGGACAAATCCTACCCATCTAAAACTCCCATGGTGGTTCGTTCTCTAGACGTAGAGAAAGATCCGTTCAGACCAAGGGAAGATGGGGAAGAGATATTGGGACCCGACGTTCCATATCTCAGTGCCGTTGGAGCGCTCATGTATCTTGCAAATTGCACAAGACCCGATCTTGCTTTTGCAGTGAATCTACTCGCTAGACATAGCGCAGCTCCTACCAAACGCCATTGGTCTGGAGTCAAAAATATCCTTCGATATCTCCAAGGCACAAAGGATCTTGGTCTATTCTTTCAATTCCAGAGAAATCAGGACTCCAATATGATTGGATACACAGATGCTGGCTACTTATCTGACCCCCATAATGCCAGATCACAAACCGGCTTTGTGTTCCTACATGGTGGAACTGCCATATCGTGGAAGTCTTCGAAACAGACTCTTGTGGCAACTTCTACCAATCATTCTGAAATAATTTCATTATATGAGGCATCACGCGAATGCGTATTGCTTCGCAGAATGATAAACCACATACAGCAGTCATGTGGAATTGGTTCTATCGAATCACCTACCATTATCTACGAAGATAATGCGGCTTGTGTTGCACAGATGCAAACAGGATACATCAAGAGCAATATCACTAAGCATATTGCTCCTAAGTTGTTCTTTCCCCATGAACTACAGAAAAGTGGGGAAATCGACATCTTGCAAGTCAAATCATGCGACAACCTAGCTGATTTATTCACGAAGTCTCTACCAACTTCTACATTCCAAAAGTATGTTCATGAAATTGGTATGCGACGACTTCGAGATTTGCAAGAATCAGGGGGAGCGTCTTCCTGAGTTAAGTCCTGTTCAAAGCATCATATTACACTCTTTTTCCCTTTATGAGTTTACTTTACAGGTTCTCATCAAGGTTTTTAATGAGATAATATCAACATAAGAATATATGTCATATTTTCCGTTTTCCCCACCGGGGTTTTTTAGGGAAGTATATACGACATATTCATTGCTCTCTAAACTCTATGAGTCTTCTCGTATTGAGTTCAATGAGACAATAATCATAATGTGCTGTCGCATTTTCTCCTTATTTTCCCATTGGGTTTTACAGGAGTTTTAAACAGCATATCAAATTCTATGCTCCTCATATTTTTCCCACAGGGTTTTTGGAGGAGTCATGTTTCAAGATAATCTTTATCGCAAGGATGAGTTTGCTCAAGGGGGAGTGTTGAGAATAAACTGCCCATCGGCAGTTGCTCTTTGTGAGCAATCTCACAACTGCTATCGCCAGTTGCTACTTCTTCTTCGGCAACTGCACAACGGTTGCTTCCTCTCCCTAGGCAACTGCAAACAACTGCTACTTGTAATCCCTATATAAGGAAGCATTCATCAATAAAGATTACAGACTTCGATCTACTGTTCATTGCCATTTACATTCTGAGTTCCAACAGTTTATTCGCCGGTCGGCAGCCGGAGAAACTGGAAAGTGAAAAGAACCATGGAGGAGTGAGGAGTGATTAAGTTTGAAATACCAAAGATAGGATGTCTAGAAATTTTCTATTCATCAAACACATGTGATAGTTTAATTTGTTTAAGTTTATGAGAGAGTTCAATTGAAAACTTTCCCTTAATTTTTCTAAATGTCCTGATCTTTATGCATAACTACTAAATAATATTTTGTCTGAACTATCGTTACAGGTAAGGACTGGGTCCGTAATTTACGGCTGACTGTTGCGCTCGACGCGCGCGGTCGATTTTAGACAAAACCATTCCAACATAGTGGTCGGAAGCACCTCTATGCAGATCATCTTCATCCTCTTGGCCCTCCCCTCTCGCTACCATGAAATCGATCAAACTTTCAACAAAAACAAAAAAAGGGGCTTTCAACTACATGGAAACGAGGTTCCAAACACACGAGAACAACCTTTCAACTGAAAATCCCGAACTTCTAACTAAGATTTTAAGAACTTTCCACCAAAAAACAGTGAACTTCCAACTAAAATACAGAGACCTTTCAACTAAAATCAGAGAACTTCTAACTATTTCTCAGTTAACATTCAACCAAAAAATATTAAAAAAATTCAACTATTTCAATGAGCTTTCAACCAAATCCGGTGAGCTTTCACCCCAAAAGATCAACGAAAAAACAAAAACAAAACCTAGATCCCGACTGCCTACCTTATTCCACAGCGGCATCCAGCCATTACAGAGGTCCCGGCGGTGCGTCGTGGCTCTCAGGATGGAGAAAAAAGGGAAGAAGGGGAGGCGAGGCAACGCAAGGAGAGCGGCGGTGAGCGAATACCGGCGTCTCGTTAGGAGAGAAGGGAGGGGACTCGCTAGCGACGAAGCCGTAGCAGCGTAGGTGAACGGGCGGCGGCACAGGCGATAGTGCGTGGAGTCAGAGAACACGCAGGGCGATCAGGGGAGCTGCTCGCCTCGTGTGCTCCGTGTATGGATGAGAATGTGAAGGGATAAGAGACTGGTGGGGTCCACTCAAAGAGAAAACGCGTGGAGCAGAGATATGTCGGAAGATAATTTTCGGTAAGAGTCCTGCGCTTAGCTGCATCCAAAGTCCAAGCACAAGCAGAGCAAAGACTGAGCCAAACCTATCAGACCGCAGACGCAAACCGACCCCAACGAGGAAACAAGGCAATACCCGCCTCCTCGTCAGCCCGGCCCATCCCAGCCCAGCCCATTTGCGAGTCGCAGCGCATCTTCCTCCTCCACCCAGCCATCTCCCGAGCCACTAGACCACACCCCCACCTCGACCGGTCGACCCCCATTCGATCCGAACCCACCACCTCCTCCGCCTCGTCGCCGTCGACGCCACCATGGCGGCGCTCCTAGCCCGGCAGGCAGCGCTGGCCCTCCGCGCGAGGCAGACGGTGAGCAATCCTTCCCCCTCCCCCGGCTCCCCTGTCCGCCGCCCCGCCCTCCTAGATCTCTGCAGTCTGCCCCACCTACTTTTAGATCGAGCCTTGCGGCTCCGTGCTCCCGTTTGTTGTGACGTGTGTCTGATTCCGTGGTGCTGGTATTGCAGGCGCAGCTCGGGCCGTCAGCGACGGCGATGCAGGGGCACCTCAGAACCTACATGAACGCGGGGACGCCCAAGAGGTTCAAAGGTCGACACCCTTCCCCCTTTGTATTGGACTGTTTGGTGTTATGATTACTTCTGAGAAATTTAATTCGTGCTACATTGGTTCTATCGTATCATTTCTAGGCATCATATCTGTTCGTAGTAATTTGCGCACCCCATCTGTTGATGGGTTGTGGTACACATAGTGTGTGAAAGCTGTGAATTCACGGTACATGTGAATTCTTTTAGGATAGGTCTTGGATTATCGATTAGTTGTGTTGGGCAACCAATATGGAATGCTCAGAGGTGTGCCACGCTGCCTTATGGTAGTCTGTTCTTCTTTTAGAACTTAAGTCGATTGCTGATGATGGACTATTTTACCGACCTCTACATGACCTTATTATTTCAAAAACTAATTTCCATGATGTCTTTGCGTGTGCATACTGAATTTAAATTCATGTGGTGCCACTGTGTTCTGAAAGTATTGTCCTCTTTAATGACCAGAGGACGAGGAGAAAGAACAGCTTGCTAAAGAGATCGCGAAAGATTGGAATGCGGGTGAGTATCTATGATTGTTTTTCTCTGCATAAGACGTGTATCTGTAGTGGTTGTTTTCTCATTGTAAACTTTATTTCTTCAGTGTTTGAAAGGAGCATCAATACATTGTTTTTGACTGAAATGGTTCGTGGTTTGATGCTGACGCTCAAGTACTTCTTCGAGAGGAAAGTTACAGTTAAGTGGTGAATTTCACATGTGCTGTTATTATTAGTTTAGTTGCATGCTTTTATTGACTTCTTATCTTGCCTTCCTGTAGATTAACTATCCATTTGAGAAGGGTCCTCTTAGCCCCCGCTTCAGAGGAGAGCATGCTCTCAGGCGTTATGATTCTGGGGAAGAGCGTTGCATTGCCTGTAAACTATGTGAAGCTGTAAGTTATGTTCTCTTAAGTTTTGCGTTATTAGTAAGTGGGTGATGCTAATCCTACTTAGCAATAGCAGAAATAAATAATTTAGCAAAGCATAGGAATTTATCTACTGCTGAAAGAAATTGAGTTTTCTATGGACCATGGCTGCATTGGTGATCTTTCCTGATTTGTATCAAAATTTTGAAGTTTGTGCTAATAGTCTAATAATACTACTGAATGCACCTTTATAACTTAAATGTTATCTTTTCCATGTTGAACGGTGGAATTGTTTGTGGAATACTCTTTTTGGTTGATTATAGTATTAAGATTGATGTTTTCTGAGTATTTCAAATAGGTGAGCGATTGTACTATTGTAGATAGGGTTCCAAATCCCGGCGGTAACCGGTTTTCCCTGGTGGGTGCAAGGATAACAAATCCTGGCCTGGAAACATTTAAATTTGAAATCTTGAATTAGAATTGATAACAGTCATTCCCAGGAACCAAACAGGTGTCGATCACTCTGGGAGGATACCAGACAACTCAAAAACATCCAGGAAATACCCATTACCGACTGGGAACTGGTCCCAATGGGGTCTTGTTTAAGCGCTGATTGTGCATGTTGAAATATATTGCCCTTCTTTCCCCATCAGCTTAGGCTTTTGGGTGAACTGGTTCGGTGCATGCAATTCAATATGGTATCAGAGCCAAGAGGTCTCGAGTTCAAGACCTAGTTAACGCAGTATTTATAAAAATATTTGCGGCCTACATCGATCCCACCTCTAAGGCCTAGAGGAGTCTAGACGTGAGGGGGAGTGTTGAAATATATTGCCCTTCTTTCCCCATCAGCTTAGGCTTTTGGGTGAACTGGTTCGGTGCATGCAATTCAATAGTGCAAGCTCTTGAGTTCGTAAGATTTTGTACGGTGTTAGAAGTTAGAACTTTGAGCTCTGAATCAGTGACAGCAAAAACATTGCAGCTTTCTATCTCATTGGTTCTTTTCAGAAAATTATTTACAGCTCAATTTTTGAAGGGGCTCCTTATTAATCTAGCATTGTGCATGGAACTAGTGCACATGAGGCTTAAGAAATTGGAGCATCTTATCTTGAATTATTGGTTTTTTTTAACTCAATATAGAAAGCTGAAATTTGTGAGGTTTCCTTGTGTCCACTAGTACCATGCTAAATTTACCATAAACGTGGTGAATACTGATAAATTCCAGAAGTAGATTGCTATACCATGTAACACTTCTAACTAATCTAATTTAGTGAGGCTATGGCCTTTGTTATGTTCCGTAACTTCTTGAGAATTCTCGAGTATAGTAGTGTAAAACTGCTTGTGTTTGGCCAAGATGATTGCATGTTTCATGATTCTCATATTAATTCTGGTGGTAGTTATTGATGCATAAGTGTGTTTTCATTCAAGAAATATTTGTTTACTCACTTGGCATCACATATGATCAGATATGCCCAGCTCAGGCAATTACGATTGAGGCAGAAGAACGTGAAGACGGCAGCCGTCGAACCACAAGGTAATTGAATGGCTGTTTTTTTGTGAGTTGTGTTTACTGTTAAGTGTGTCACTATAATTTACTGCCCTAGATCTGCAATTAACCTCCATTCTGATATCCGTTTTTTCCCTTGCAGATACGATATTGACATGACCAAATGCATCTACTGTGGGTTCTGCCAGGAAGCTTGTCCTGTTGATGCTATTGTTGAAGGACCTAACTTTGAGTTCTCTACTGAAACTCACGAGGTAAACTAGTTGATTCCATTGTAGGGTTTTTGTTTTAGCATACTGCTGAGAAATAATGGCTTGCGACTATTTCTGCTATGGTGCAGGAACTGCTATACGACAAGGAGAAACTGCTTGAGAACGGCGACCGCTGGGAGACTGAGATTTCTGAGAACTTGAAATCTGAGGCCCTTTATCGTTGATTCCCCATCTCTTGTGACAAACTGCATCTACCATTTCCCATATTTTTCTCCGTTAGCTGATAAATAAGCAAACTCGTATCTTAACCAGAAAACCAGGCACCATGTTTTTGTGCCTGGGCACCATCTGTTGTACTGTGCTCCACGGTAAAAGGTGCACCGCATGTTTTTGCTATTATTGAACTGTTTTCAACTCTGATCACATTATGAACAAAACATTTTATTCGAGGTTCCATTTCCTTCTTAGTACATTGCTTGCACTTGGTATGATCTATAATTCGATATCAATGACAGGGTCTGGACAGAACTGAACTTGTGTCTACTTGCTTGTCCTTGGCCGAACCGAAGGAGCGAAGGATCTGCGGCTAGATGGTTGGAGAATGGAGACGGCCGGACTGGTGCATTCTTTTCCTTTATCCACGGAAGTGCAGAGAGTCGATGCATTGCTTTGGAAAAGTGTTCTCTTTTTTTTTAGAGGAAAAGTGTTCTCTTTTAGAACTTAGAAGGTGGGCATAACTAGCCCGTGTAGTCATCATAAGGCTAAAATGAGTTAAGAGCTTGAAGATTCGCAGTAGAAAATCAACACATGTAAAATTGTCTGGACTTGTGATGCATGTGTTTTGCATGAACAGACCCCCGTATCGGGAAATAGTTGTTTTGTGCAACTGGTATCAACAGCTTTCATAGCTCAGTTGGTTAGAGCACCCGTTTAGTAAGCGGGAGGTCTTGAGTTCAACTCTCAATGAAAGCATGTACTTTTGATTTTTTTTTCTTTTCTTTCCTTCCCTTCTGCTGTACCTTTGCAGTATAAAAGTCTACTACTTCAGCAATCTTTCTCGTTTTGAACCTTGCCGATGTGGTTTCGCTGTTTGTACAGAAGGAATATGACGGACAGCAGCAAATCAACTCAGAGCATAAATCGATGTGGATGTTGGGCGGCACGGCGGCATCGGGTGAATCGCGGCGTCTCCCGAATGACGTGGCCTTCTTGGGAAGTGAGGTCACACGTATGGCAAGAAATTTTGGTGGCTTTTTACTGAGGCCTTTATTGGTTGGATCTAGTGATACGAATACTAAGGCGTTTTCGTGCATCGGTTTATCCTCTATATTGTGACAACTTTTGATTCGGTTTTTATTGATCGGATCTCACAATGACAATCTATATTCAGGATAAAGAAGGCCTCTCCTCCTTTATCTGAAAAAAGTTGCTTAACCATAGTAGTTTGATCAAAGGTGGATATTCAGGGGGGGAGAGAGAGAAAGCGAGAGAGAGAAAGATACAGAGAGAGTAGATTTTGTAAAACTATAGATATTTTTCTAGAAACTGTTGCACAACTCTAGATTTTGTTGCGAACCGACGTCTTCTCCTGCTGAGGACGCACATGTGTGATCAATTAAGCAACTGCTAATGGCAGTTGCTAATGACTCCTCAAAGGGTTGCACCCCTTCGGAACAATAACTGCCATCTCTTTCATTGTATAAATATGTAATAGCATCAAAGATTGAATACAAGAGAATCACTTGATCTTGTGCCCAATTGCTGTCTCAATCTCTGTTCTACATTCCATTTCTTAATACGTCATCAGCACTTAGTCTCTACCGAGAGGACTTCGGCCAACAAATTCACAAACGCAAGAACACGAAGAAGAGAAGAAGAACAACTCCGAGTAAGCACCCATGGCTGAAGCAATTATTCGCGAGATTCTCACCATTCTTGCCACCGTCGAGGTCGCCATCACGACCATTCTTCAACCCTTGGCTTCACCTCCTCGCCGGCACCGTCGCCGCACTCGTCGTCGCCGTCCCCGGCGCGCTCTCCATCCTCCTACGATGGCCGCGCGGATCTCTGCACCCAATCGCCTCCTCGCCATAGCCCCGCCGGCTTCAACTAGCGCATCGGCGACCGGCGGCCCCTCGCGCCCACAGCGCCGGCGCCTGTGGGGACCCCTCCCTCTCTCCCCACCGCGCGCTCCGTCGCCCTGGCGCCCCTGGCCCACCGCCGGCGACGACGGCATCTCGGACCCGGAGCTGGCCGCCCCTCCGCCACCGCCGCTCGCAAACGGCGTTGCACACGGCTCCGGCGAGTCCTCAGGCAGCGCCTCCAGCCCCGGTGTTGGGCTCCCCAACGGCGAGCCCTCCCGCCCGAGAGCACTCTCCAACGGCGGCGGCGTTCTCCGCCGCCTCTCCTTCCCCAGCGGCTCGGCTCCCACCGGCGACGGGCTCCACCCGACCGAGTATCTCATGGAGGAAGATCCACTAGCCCTATGGAACGCTCTCAAGGAGCGATATGACCAACAAAGAGCAGTCATGCTACCCGAAGCACAACGCGAATGGTCCAACATTCGTTTTCAGGATTTTAAATCCGTGGCGGATTACAACTCCGCCATTCATAAGATCAATGCTAAGTTGAGATTCTGCGACAAGGCCGTTTCTGACGCCGATCTAATTGAAAAGACCTTGTGCACTTTCCACCCCTCCATGCGCATATTGCAACAGCAATACCGCCAACAGAAATATACTAAACATTCTGAGTTGATGTACACGCTTCTTCAAGCTGAGAAACATGATGAACTTCTTATGAAGAATCATCAAAGTCACCCAACAGGCACTATGGCATTACCAGAGGCTCATGCCAACACTCAGAACAAATCCAATGGTCGTAAAAGGAACCGCAAAGAGTTCAAAGGAAAGTGGAAACAAGGCAACAAGCAGAAATCCAACAAGTTTGATAAGGGCAAAGGACATTTCAAGAAAAATGACTCCAAAGACAACTCTCAAGTTTGTCAAAGATGTGGATGTATGAATCATCATACAAAGAAATGCCGAACTCCAAAGCACCTGGTTGAGTTGTATCTCCAATCCAAAGACAAAGACAAACAAGTATAAGGGGCGAAATTTGAAGCTCACTTCAACGAACAACCAGATACCACCCTGGAAGCAGAAAGTTCCCAAACTCTTCATCAGAAGGAGAATCAAGCTCAAGTCAAGAAAGACGATGATCCCATGGACATTGATGACATGCTTGTGGAATTCAATTCCCAAGACATGTATGGAGATCTCAATTAAATCTCCAAATTATCATAATATATGTCTCTAGCCTATATTGTACGTACTAAGTTGGGAAAGACGTACTATATTGTCCAATTATTGTATTTGTATTATTATTATGTACCTTAGACATAATAGTTAATGTATGTGTTCTATATAAATTCAAGTTCTTAATGAATTCTCTTTATTTTATATAGAAGTTTGAAGACAATCCAATGGAAGAGGAAATGTGTTTAGTGGATAATTGCACCACTAACACAATCTTAAGGGAAATGAAATACTTCCAAACTCTCAAGAAGAGTAAAGGAAACATTATGACTATCGCTGGTCGCGATGCTATGATCATTGGCTCTGGTCAAGCCACCATCATTCTTCCTATGGGTACGAAAATTATAATAGAGGATGCACTCTTGTATCCCGATTCCACTCGTACCCTACTCAGTTTCAAAGATATCCGCAAAAATGGTTTCCATGTTGAAACTTGTGATAAGAGCAATGGCGAAAGCCTCCTCATCACTAAAAATGACGGATACGAGAAACAAATACTTGAGAAAATTCCTTCCCTCAAAACCGGATTGTACTACACATACATTAAACCAATTGAACATGTTGCGTATAAAATAATTTTTCAAAATCTTGACAAGTTCAAGGTATGGCATGATCGCCTTGGTCATCCTGTGTGGCGCACCCGGTTTTAAGGCCGGATAAGCCCTTGTGTTTACGGTACCGGTCCCTGGATCAGTAGCCGATACCCACAAGTTTACCTGTGTATCAAAATCACACACACACTTATTAGAATATAAAGCATAATCCGATCTTTAAGATCGAAAAACTATACCTTTAGCCCAACGGCTAGAGATCTTGCAGCGGAAAATCGAGCGGTGATGAGCCCATCAATATGCCGTTCCCAACAGGCAACTGACTGGGGGTTCGCCCTAGTTATCGCGGATACCGCCATTGCTTTCGAACGGTCGCCCATCGGTCTGGCCGGATCAACAAGCCAGGTGAGTACATTGAATGTACTCGCAAGCGCTCCACCGGGGAGTTTAGTACGGATATGAACATGCTCGGAATTTATCAATAACATGGCTCTATCTTAAGTTTCATGTTGTGCGAGAAAGTAAGTTTGCATTTGAAATAAATACATAGATGTAAAAGCGATTTTATCCAAATTATCTCGACGCAGCGAGATAAAGTACTGCTCAAAACACTCGCCCGTTGCAACGAGGAGTTCACTTTTGTGCTTACCGTTACAACAGTACAGCACGGTACTTACCCGGTTCCACAGGGAGACGCAGCTCGCCTCGTACTTACGGGGTTCCCAATCACCTGGTTCCTCAGGTAGACGACGCTCACCTCGTACTTACGGGGATTCTAGGGTTTGCCCGTAGCTACGGGAAAACCCGACTTCACACCTCCCGCTACGGCGGGAACTTGGCAAACTGCCCTGCGAACACGACGGTTCGCGTCCTTAAACCCATAACCCAGAAATCCTTTTTGGGGCTCAGAAAGCCAGACTACTTTAGTGTGGCCCGACCAAGTTCGTCCATGACCGCGGACGCGGCTATTCGAATAGTTTTAACCCTCTGCAGAGGTGGTACGGCTTTACCCACACGATGTAGTTCACCCTGGGCATACCGGGCCCTGGTATACTACCAGAGCTAGTACAACGAGACTCTTCACCGCTGTGAACCCAGCCATGAACCCGTCAGAAGGACATGTCCCACACCTAGCTTGAGTCAGTATCATCGCTACAAGGAGGTTGGTGTTCCAACTCTGTGGCGAATAATACCTCGTTAAAACCACGGGTTTATTCTCTACAGGGGTTAAACCCACCCCATCCGCACTCTACTAACTGCCCACGGGTTCATGCTAGTCCAGGTCGGCTACTAAATCAAGTCCTTCCCACAAAGGACATGTGGTCGTACGGTAAGACTTGGCCAAACGGCACTTAAGATCGGTCCTTAGGTGATCCGAGAGGGACTCCACACCTCACCCCGGAACGGGCTGCGAGAACCACGCCGGGCATTACCTCACACTCAACATGCTCCCTGCATTTCCCCCTTCATCTCCGACCCGGATCAAAATCTTCTTCATTTTCAGCTTGGTTTCACAAAACCATTTCCGGTAGAATATCCCAACCCATGCATATCCTACCTTCCATGCACCTCTACAACCGGACGCGACGGTCCGTTTCGATATTTCATCACATGAAATATGGGGTGTTGCTTCCTTTTCCTTTTGAAAACCTAACTTTTGCTACTGCGGGGCTAAGCATATATATATACATACACTATCCTAAGTTTCCGATAAATCTTCGGAATACAATAATCCTAAGGCGACAAGGTTTACGGGGTCGGACTAGGG
Source organism: Stipa capillata (assembly GCA_019208055.1). Lineage (NCBI taxonomy): Eukaryota > Viridiplantae > Streptophyta > Magnoliopsida > Poales > Poaceae > Stipa > Stipa capillata. Next base: position 48,571 of record JAGXJF010002272.1, read on the forward strand.
TTTCCTATCATCGGTGATATCTACTCTATATAAAATAGCAGGGATAAAATATAGCATGCATGGTTCGAAAATAAAATAGTATTTCGTAAAACTGGGATTCAACATGATCAAGGGCGGAGGGCTTGCCTGGCGTTATCGGCCGAATTTTAGTCGCGACCTTGGTACGTCAACGTCGGGAGTCCTGCGCGTGAGGTATCGCCGCGTCGCAACTACACGTCGTGAAAAACAACGAATCACTAACGGCGCGAGGAAAATCCAATTAAGGTCCAAAATAGGCTCAAGCAACATTCAAAACTATACCTCGATCTTAGAGGGTGGCTAGGGTTTTCAGGGTTTTACGATGCCCTTTCATCTTCGAACTACGCAACATGTGTATGGGCTTATAAATATGCATGAGCTCTGGATCCTAACATGCTTCCGAAAGGTTTAACATGATGGAGATAGCACTAAGAAGGACATACAGGTATGCATGAACTGTCGGGTAGGGTTTCTAGGGTTTCGACGGCGAGCATTTGCTTTTCTATGGCTCCTGGGTTCATGCATCATGTGAATGCTAGTTTACTAGGATGTATGAATGTTAACCCTACTGGACACTGGGGTTGAGTGGTCAAGTCAATGGGTTCAAAAGGAGTAGAACCCTATATATGCATGCTTGGAATCTAGGGTTTCGCAGTCTATTTAACTCATGATTTTCTTTTGAGCTAAACAACTTGAGTATGTGCCTCTACACATGCATAGGTTCTGGTCTCTATCATATCTTTGAAAGTGTTAATGCAAAAGGGGAGGCCATTAGGTGGGATACACATATATATGTATATGCATGACATCGACGCTAGGGTTTCTAGGGTTTCGGTGATAAGCACCTGCTTCTAGGATTTTGGAATCATGCATTATGTGGGAATAAGGGACCACTAGGATATACAAGAGTTAAACCCTAAACCTACTGGACATTTGGAATGAATCATCAATTCATCTTAGGTTTGAAAAAAGGAGTAACACTACAAATGCATACTTAGGGCTTAGGGTTTCATGATTCAATCCATCTTTTTAATCTTGGAGTTATGCAACATGAATGCATGAAGGTAACTAGTGCAAGGTTCAAAAATAAACAAGTTTACATGCTGGAAACCCTAGGGCTGATCCCATGTTCAAAAGGAATTTAAACACAAGTTTGAAATTTGAACTGGGTACTGATCTGGGCTGTGCAGAGGGTATTATTGGGATTTTCGAAAAATGGTCTATATGAAAAAGATGGGAAATAAAGTTTTGAACAACTTTTATTTGGGACATTTTTTGAGAATCGGCTTGGATGAGGCTGTACCGGCCAGAACAGAGAGGAAGGGGGAACTTGAGGCTGTAGTTGTAGTGGCTGGCGCGGCAGGGGTTTTGGGCCGGTGGGGCTGCCGCTGTAGGATTGGGGCAGCGGCGGTTGCTGAGCTGCGCTGCCACGGTAGGCAAAACAGCTGCGGCAGGCTGCCGCGGCAGGGTTTTGGCAGCGACTTGGGCTGGCGTGGAGCAGCTGGGCTGCCGCGGCAGGGAGTTTGGGCTGCGGCAGGGGCTTTGGCTGGTGCGGCAAGGAAACTAGGGGGGAAAGGAGAGAAGTCCGGCGGCGGCTTGGACCTGGCCGGCGGCGAGGGAGTTGTGGCGGCGCTGGAGAGCGTGGCGAGGGACGGCGGCCACCTGTGCAAGCTCGGGGAGCTTCGGGAGCTACAGAGTAAGGAAGGGGAGGGAGCAAAGAACCTGCCGTGGCTTGGGGGAAGGAACCTAGGAAGCTCGGCTAAGAGATAAGGGAAAGGGGCAGCTCGTGGAGAAGAATGGGGACTGCAATAAGGTGGAGAGGGAGTAGGAGGAGATGGAGTGGCGCCGGCAGAGGGGGCTTGGCCCTAGTCCCTTGGGTGCAGGAGGTAGAAGTAAGAGTTTGGGAGGTGCTTAAATGGGAAGTTGTGCTGCAGTTCGGGTGGAAGCTCAGGGGCAACAGGGAGCAAGAGAATGAAGAGTGAGGAGGAAGTAGAGTTGAACGGCAGCTGGCCTTGGAGTAGGTTGAGAGCTCGAGTTGGTGTCCATGGGAGGAGGATGTGCACAGCTCGGGTAGGTGAGGAAGCACATCAGCTGCTTGGGGTGAGGAAGTCCAGAGGTGGAGCTCGGTTGGGGAGCTGTGGTAGCTTGGCATTGGAGCTGTTTGGAGGAAGGAAAGGGGCAGCTCGAGCACAAAAGGAACAGCTCGGCTTGGGTTGCTGCTTGGAGGAAGATGGAGGAGGTAGTGCCGGTAGCAGCAGTGAGGCATTAAGAAAGCTTGGCTGCCGTGTTGACTTGAAGAATAAAGAAGGAAAGAGTGGGCAGCTGGGTTAGCAGGTGTTGGTGCAAAGAAAAAGGTATGCGGCAGTGCATGCATGGCAGGAAATAAAGGCTGCTGCGCATGGCTTGGAGTGTGGCAGAGCAAAACAAAGAAGAGTGGGACCGTGCTAGCAAGAAGGGGGCTGGACTGGACAGAGCTGAGCTCAAGTAAAGAAAGGAAAGGGTGATGGGAGGTGAGTCAACTGCTGTTTGCTGCTACTGTGTGGTGCGGCAGGGAAAGAAAAGAGGTGTAGGACACATAGGTGAGTAGGAAAGGAATGCAAGGGAGAACTGGGTTTGCTTTTGTGCAGCTGGGTAGGAGTGGTGGTGGCAGCTTTGCACTGCAGCTATAGCAAGCTAGGTGCTGTAATGGTAGAGGTGAAAAAGATCTAAGGGGAAAAGAGGTGCTGGTGCTGGCAGTAGAGCAAGGATAGGGGCACCGCATGGGAGAAAAAGAAATGGCATTGGTAAGGAATAAAGATGGCAGCCGGTAGCTCGGGTAGACATAGATCAGTAAAGGAGGCTGGCCTGGTGCTATTGGCTGCTAAGGGGAAAACAGCAGGGACAAGATAGAAAGGATGGGGCCGCATGTTGATGGCAGTGGTGGTGAGCCAACGAATGGAGCTGCATGCTGCGACATGGATTGGCAGAGTGGCGAGTTCAAAAGAAACAGAGCACTCTAATCTGAGTCCTGTAGGTTCTTGGTACGATGGATAGATGAGCTTGCATTGGTAACATTTTATTTCATCACAGGTTTGGTGCGGCGTAGATAGATAACAGGGTATGGGACTTGGTGACTTCGAAGGGACAGCAGGGTTTCTTTGGATGCATGCGCACCTACGCAGGTAGATCGCATAGTTGCACAAAAGAGCAGAGCGGAGGTGGCAAGAGGGCCTCTGGGAATATGTATGTCTACGCATACATATACACATGTGGTTTTATTAAATATTCACATGGTGGAGTTTGCCAAGGTATTTAGGAAGTATTCTAGAGGTATTCTGAGGAGAGAGAAAAGGTGGCAGGGGTATATGCATGCACACGTGGGCGAGGAATTGTCTAGAACCTTATATAAATAAGATTTTGACTGAAACAAGAGATAAATGGATGAATCGGTGAAATGGTAAATAGTTATTTGGTGGGAAGCTACTGGGACAGATATTTTTCTCCCGGTACGGTAATCTGGTAACGGTGAAAAAGATATTTTTGTGTTGCATGATAAAGAGGGAAAGATTACCATGGTGAAGTAATTATTTGGGGTTTTACCATGCAGAGAGATAGAAGGTGACAGGGTGAGAATAAGAGATATGGGTGCCGAAAAGAAAGTGTATGTATGTATATATATATATGTATATATATATATATATATATATATATATATATTTACATGGATATACGCATATCCTGGCAATGGAAAATGGTAGAGTACCCGAAGATATTTTTCTTGGTTCTGTGGTCAAAGGATTTTTACCGAGGAAAGTAATTCAGGGTTTGGTGTGTATGTGCCCACATACACTTGGATATTTTTGCATATATGGGATTTGTATGGAGGTGAAATGGACATGCGTTGTTCTGGTGAGCGGTGGTTGGAATGATGCCTCTGACATGTTCGTGTATGTATGCACGGAGTTGTGGCAGAGTCGAATGTTGAGTTAGGGTTTTGACCCGCAGCTCAGAAGGAAAGAATTAGGGTTTGAGAGCATTTGCCGAACAGAGTCCCGACAAAGCAGAGATCAAAGATACAGGAACAGAGGGGAAAAGTTTTGGGTTGACACACTTTAGGGTTTCAACAGAGGCAGGATTGGTTTAAAAGTTTTAATATGATGCATCTTAACTTGTATTATTAAGAAAAAAAATTTGTTGGCCCTAATTTTCAGGTTTTCGGAAATTGGGGTGTTACATCCTGGCATAGGGATGATGAGAAAAATTATTGAAAATTCTGTTGGTCATGATTTAAGACTTGCAAAATTCCCTAAATCCTCAGATTTTGTATGCACCGCATGTGCTATAGGGAAATTAATCTTAAGACCCTCTTATCTTAAGATACGAAATGAACCACTCAACTTCCTTGAACGCATTCAAGGAGATATATGTGGTCCAATTCAGCCATTATCTGGACCATTTAGATATTTTATGGTTCTAATCGACGCATCTACAAGATGGTCGCATGTGTGCCTATTGTCCACAAGGAACCATGCATTTGCCAAAATAATTGCTCAAATTATCAAATTGAGAGCAAATTATCCTGAAAACAGGATAAAAACCATTCGAATGGATAATGCCGCAGAATTCACTTCTCGTGCATTTAATGATTATTGCCTAACATTAGGCATGACTCTAGAGCATTCTGTACCTTATGTACACACTCAAAATGGTTTGGCTGAATCCCTTATTAAAAGAGTCAAATTAATTGCTCGACCACTCTTACAGAATTCAAACCTACCAACCTCTTATTGGGGACATGCGGTTTTACACGCCGCAGAATTAATTCAAATTCGTCCAACTGCTTATCATACGGCTTCCCCGTTGCAGTTAGTACGTGGAAATCAACCAAGCATTTCCCATCTGCGTCAATTCGGTTGCGCTGTATACGTGCCGATATCACCACCGCAGCGTACACAAATGGGCCCTCACAGAAGATTTGGGATCTATGTGGGGTACAATTCTCCGTCAATAATTAAGTACCTCGAGCCCCTAACAGGGGATTTATTTACGGCCCGGTACGCTGATTGTATCTTCGACGAAGATAATTTCCCGGCATTAGGGGGAGATAAAGACAAGTACCACAAAGAATGTCGAGAAATAGATTGGAATGTCACTGGCATTCAAGCCTTAGACCCACGTACTAAAGAATCTGAATCTGAAGTTCAGAGAATCATAAATTTGCAACACATTGCAAATAACCTGCCAGATGCATTTACTGACCATAAAGGTGTAACAAAATCTCATATTCCGGCGGTTAATGTGCCAGAAAGAGTGGAGGTACCTAATAAAACCACTCAACTCCCTAATGAGAGTAAAAGGGGGAGAACTTCTGCCACAAAGGATCCAGCTTCTCAAAAGCGCCCGCGGAAACAGAGGACTCTAAATCCTCAAACAGTTAATGCAAATCAATCTCAAAAGGAGAAACATTTGTCGGATGCTCAACATCCACAACCCAGCAAAATTGTGCACATAAATTCAAGTGCTGGGACATCGGAACAACCTAACTCAAATGTTGAGGGAAATCACAATGAGTTAGAAGATGATAATGAAATGTCCATCAATTACATTGATTCAGGAGAATCTTTTAATAGAAAGACTACAGTTGTCGATATTTACTTCTCCTCAAAAATTGCTAAGAACCTTCAATGGGATCCAGAACCTAAGTCCATGGCAGAGTGCCTCAAGCGCTCAGACTGGCCCAAATGGAAGGAAGCAATCGAGGCAGAATTGCGCTCGCTCAAGAAAAGAGAGGTATTTACTTCAGTAATACCAACTCCTCGTAATGTCTTCCCTGTGGGAGCAAAATGGGTTTTCGTTCGAAGGAGAAATGAAAACAATGAGGTGGTGAGATACAAAGCGAGGCTTGTAGCACAAGGGTTCACGCAGAGACCCGGCATCGATTATGATGAAACCTACTCTCCTGTTATGAATGGCATAACGTTCCGATATTTAATATCTTTGGCAGTACAGATGAAATTATCTATGCAGTTAATGGATGTTGTGACCGCATACTTATATGGGTCACTTGATTCGGATATTTACATGAAAGTCCCTGATGGGCTTAAAATCCCGAATCAAAATATAAATCACAACATGTATTGTGTAAAGTTACAAAAGTCACTTTATGGATTAAAACAATCGGGAAGAATGTGGTACAACCGATTGAGTGAATTCCTTCTTCAGAAGGGTTATTCAAACAATGATGATTGCCCTTGTGTATTCATAAAGAAATCCTCAAAAGGATTTTGCATCATCTCAGTGTATGTCGATGATCTCAATATCATTGGAACTACACAAAACATACAAGAGGCAAGTAATCATCTAAAGACGGAATTCGAGATGAAAGATTTGGAAACCAAATTCTGCTTAGGTTTACAACTTGAGCATTTTCCCTCAGGAACCCTTGTACATCAGTCCGCTTATATCCAGAAAATCTTGAAAAAATTCAATATGGATAAATCATATCCATCCAAGACTCCTATGGTCGTTCGATCTCTTGATAGAGACAAAGATCCATTTAGACCTAGGGCCGATGACGAAGAGATATTAGGACCTGAAGTTCCTTATCTCAGTATCATCGGAGCACTAATGTATCTAGCAAACTGCACTAGGCCTGATATTTCATTTGCAGTTAATCTATTGGCTAGACATAGTGCATCCCCTACAAAGAGGCATATGGTTGGTGTCAGGAATATCCTCAGATATCTCCAAGGCACAAAAGATCTTGGTTTATTCTATCAGAAAAATCAAGACATGACTATAGTGGGATATGCAGATGCTGGCTATCTATCAGATCCCCATAATGCCAGATCTCAAACTGGATTTGTATTTCTACATGGTGGAACAGCCATATCATGGAAGTCCTCAAAACAGACTTTAGTGGCTACTTCCACTAATCATTCTGAAATAATCGCATTATATGAAGCTTCACGTGAATGTGTATGGCTTCGCAGAATGGTTAACCACATTCAACAATCTTGTGGAATTGATTCCTTAGAATCACCGACTGTTATCTATGAAGATAATTCTGCTTGTATTACGCAAATGCAATCAGGTTACATAAAGAGCAATATCACGAAGCACATTGCTCCTAAATTATTTTATCCCCATGAATTGCAGAAAAATGGGGAAATCAAAATCTTGCAAACTAAGTCTTGTGAGAATCTTGCAGATTTATTCACAAAGTCCCTACCAACGTCTTTATTCCAGAAATGTGTTCATGGAATTGGTATGAGGCGAATTCGAGACTTGCAAGGTTCAGGGGGAGTGAACTCCTAAATATAACCTCATAAATGTTCCTCAGATCATAACATATATTGTACTCTTTTCCTTTATGAGTTTTCCTAAATGGTTTCTCATAAAAGGTTTTTAATGAGGCAATATTAATACAAGCACAGTATGTCATATCGTTTTCTCCTTATTTTCCCACTGGGTTTTGAAGGAGTTTTCCATGACATATTCTCTACATACATTTCTCCTCAAGTTTTTCCCACTGGATTTTAGAGGAGTTTTTCAGATGTTATACAAGATGTAATTGATCAAGTGGGAGTGTTGCGAACCGACGTCTTCTCCTGCTGAGGATGCACATGTGTGATCAATTAAGCAACTGCTAATGGCAGTTGCTAATGACTCCTCAAAGGGTTGCACCCCTTCGGAACAACAACTGCCATCCCTTCCATTGTATAAATATGTAATAGCATCAAAGATTGAATACAAGAGAATCACTTGATCTTGTGCCCAATTGCTGTCTCAATCTCTATTCTACATTCCATTTCTTAATAGATTTAAACGTCTGCTTCAGATAGTTTCAGATTTAGAAAGCTTCCCATATCGCAAAACACTAGATTTAAGGTTGGACTGTTCAATACAATCCTTTTTTTGGAGCATCTAGGGAGCATTTGGTTGTCTTTTTTCTTATAGTTAACTCAAATTTTAAGTATTTGGATTTTTACCTAGTGAATCATATACCCTCAGCATCTTAATTTATATTAAGAAATCATATGGTTGAAAATTTGAGTACTCTGAAAATAAATCTTTTATATAGTTAACTTAAATTCTGAGCATTTAGATCTTCATTCAATGGATTATATACCCTTATCTTCTTACTTTATAATAGGCATAGTTGTATGGGGTGCATGCGCAAGAAGTGCGCCCCTGCACAGGGCCCTAAAAAATTGGGGCCCCATTTTGTTGTTGAGTATTATTACTTAGTACTAATTAAGATATTAGCCGCGACTAATTATTGACGATGGTATTTTTGGATTGAAAGATTTTCAAATAAATTTTATATTATTTCTATACTACGGATTCTTTTCTCTAAAGACCTTTTGGATCAAACGAACGGGACCACCTTAATTCTTACGTATTGTTTTTATCCATCTAATTTCATATGATTTCTAGCAAGAGAATAGATCTATAGAAAAGTTCCATCTATGTCTATGACAACTATGAAATACACCCAATCTCTAACTAAAATGCTCGAGTTTTTCTTACGGTACAATCTAGCAACTTTTATTAATTATTCTCATGTTTTTAATTCCTAAAGGATTTAACATGGTATGCTATCTAATTTTTGTGTTTTTTCTATTTCTATATTTTTTGACTGATACATTCCAAAGAGACGGTAAAGAATGATAAAAAAAGAGTCTTTACTCCTTCCTGAAAACTACCTAATCTAACTACTCCCTAAATATGCTTCTCTCTCATCTCTCCTTCCAGATCATGCACCTATCTCTCTTTACCCCTCCTCTTTATGGTCGTAACACTTGAAAATTATGAATTCTTTGAAACAGCTAGATTGTTTCTCCAATGCAATTTTGTTGACTATTGTATCAATAGTGCTAAGTTTTTCTAAATTGACATTTGAAGTCCTTGCGGTGTGCAATGACACAAGAACAACTTTGTGAATCGGCTACGCTAGCCTTTTGAAGTGATGTTTTAGAGAAGATTTTATATAAAGACTCAATTAAAAAATTGTATTACCACAAATAAAAAACACGCTTTGGTCATCGAATTTTCTTATCTAAGGTCTAGTTTTAGATTTTGCACCGGGTCTTCAGTTTGAGTACTCTCGTGGTGAAAAACACCGAGTGTTCATTAGTTTTTTTTTATTCATTACTTAGAAAGTTAGAAGAATCAGTCACAGAAACGATACAGAGGCCTGCACGCTGGCGAGGAAGAGCTGCAGCTAAGTATCTCAACGACGTACCGACGATCCTAACCCACGTGCCAGGCTGTTGGAAATTTACTAAAAGAAAGGTTGGCAGAGGGGCAGGCGCGCGTGCCAGGCTGTTATATAGCTTTCAGCCATGCCACGATGGTAAACAACTACACAAATCAGTGGATCACTGTCGTCTTTTTAAGCGCTGGTATGGAAAACTATACGTCGGTCCCGACAGTATTGCCTCCTCCCACCGGGCCAACCAGCGAAGCGTCGGGAGGTTCCGTGTATTTCACTTTTTAATTGGAGCGAACCACGGGCATTTTCTCCCGCAAATAACTGGTGTAGCATTGGTGCTATCAAAAGTTTATCTGCTATCAGATTTGGCGTGCATTGCTAGATTGGTGCTTCATTCTCAGATTGTACGGTATATTTGCTCCGGCGTCTAAATAACATGACCATTGCGTGATTGCCTAATGTCAGAGAGTACGAACACAAACAAAAGACAAAAACAGAAGTCGATGCCAATAGACGTAAACATGCCATCCGAGAGCCAAGACAAGACCGCAAGTGAACTAGCAAATGGAACGGACAGAACATATTAAGCGAGATACTTAGTTCCACAAAGAGTACGAAAGCAGCAGTTCAACAGCGACACAGAAGCAACAACGGCTTTAACAGCTCAAGACCCAGACAGAGCTTTTAGAACATGACAGCACAGCGCATAATAAGATAGGCAGAGGAGTCGAATCCTCAAAAGCGATGCAAATCAGTAGTCGTCGTCCTCCTCGCCCTCGTCGTCGTCGCCGCCCTCGGCGCCAACCTCCTCGTAGTCCTTCTCCAGGGCAGCCAGATCCTCACGGGCCTCGGAGAACTCGCCCTCCTCCATGCCCTCGCCCACGTACCAGTGGACGAACGCGCGCTTGGCGTACATGAGGTCGAACTTGTGGTCGATGCGGGAGAACACCTCGACGACGCTGGTGGAGTTCGAGATCATGCAGACGGCCCTCTGGACCTTGGCGAGGTCACCGCCGGGCACCACGGTGGGCGGCTGGTAGTTGATGCCGCACTTGAACCCCGTGGGGCACCAGTCCACGAACTGGATGGTGCGCTTCGTCTTGATGGTGGCCACGGCAGCGTTCACGTCCTTGGGCACCACGTCTCCACGGTACATCAGGCAGCAGGCCATGTACTTGCCGTGACGAGGGTCACACTTGGCCATCATGGACGACGGCTCGAACGCGCTGTTGGTGATCTCTGACACGGAGAGCTGCTCGTGGTAGGCTTTCTCGGCGGAGATGACCGGGGCGTAGGACGAGAGCATGAAATGGATCCTCGGGTACGGGACCAGGTTGGTCTGGAACTCGGTGACATCCACGTTGAGGGCACCATCGAACCTCAGGGAAGTAGTCAGCGATGAGATCACCTGCACAACCAAATAACACAAGCTGTTAGTTCCAGTTTCACATCGCAGATTCCATAGTACTAGAGAGACTTCCTGAATTCCTATGTTGTGCAATGTCAAGTGGTCACCGCACCTGAGACACGAGGCGATTCAGGTTGGTGTAGGTGGGTCGCTCAATGTCCAGCGAGCGCCTGCAGATGTCGTAGATGGCCTCGTTGTCGAGCAGGATGGAGACATCAGTGTGCTCCAGGAGAGAGTGGGTAGACAACACGCTGTTGTAGGGCTCAACAACAGAGGTTGACACCTGAGGAGATGGGTAGACAGTGAAACCCAGCTTGGACTTTTTGCCATAGTCCACTGACAGGCGCTCGAGGAGGAGCGAGCCAAGGCCAGACCCAGTCCCACCACCAACGGCATTGAAGACCAGGAAGCCCTGTAGGCCAGTGCAGTTGTCTGCCAGCTTGCGGATGCGGTCAAGGCAGAGATCCACAATCTCCTTGCCAACTGCAGGAACAAGAACAAATTGGCTATGAGCAATCAAACGTAGTGAGATGAGCAAATTATCTTGCAGAAACAGGTTTGTTCAATTACTTGTGTAGTGGCCACGGGCGAAGTTGTTGGCAGCGTCCTCCTTGCCGCTGATGAGCTGCTCAGGGTGGAAGAGCTGGCGGTAGGCACTCGTGCGGACCTCATCGATCACGGTGGGCTCGAGATCGACGAAGACAGCACGGGGCACGTACTTCCCAGCGCCAGTCTCGCTGAAGAAGGTGTTGAAAGCATCATCACCACCTCCGATAGTCTTGTCACCGGACGTCTGTCCATCAGGCTGCAGGGAATAGTAAGCTGTTTAGTTGTATGATGGTGATGATAGCATAGCACAACAAAACTGGACAGATGGCCCTATGAAAATGCATAGTCGTCCATGGATCATGACAAATTCTCTGGGTGGAAGTGAAACACTGCTTTTCCTACTCCAATTCCAGATCAGATCTGAACTAGACAACCGAACTAACTAAACATCACAGATCCGAGGCTTAAGTTACAACCTAGGACGAATTCATGTTTCTGACGATCTAATAGTGCAACTAGAGCATAACAACGGACACTACAGCACAGATGAATCCTTGTACAAATCAGATCGGAAACTAATCGCTAAACTTGCAAAAAAAATTAATACCTACAAATCTAGCACGGAATAGCACGAGCCGAGCAAAGCATGTATGATTCAGAACTACGACAAAATCACGACACGAACATCTCATCACACTGCAGGTGATTAAGCACACCCGAATGGGACGTAAATCAAGCCCATCACGGTTCCAATCGTGCAGCGATAGCAACCTACAGCTACCTAACACGAACAAATCTGGTAACTATACTACGAAGATTTCGCTCTACAACCCGAATCTCCACTTAGATCCACAAACCACAACCACCATACGCTACGCTGTAACCTTCTCCGAGTAACCTACCAGAGAGACAGCGAGAGATGAGAAACATGGGAGGAGATGCGCGATGAACGAACCTGGATGCCGTGCTCGAGGCAGTAAAGTTCCCAGCACGCGTTCCCGACCTGGATGCCGGCCTGCCCGATGTGGATCGAGATGCACTCCCTCATCTTCGATTTGGAAGCGCTCTCGACGAGATCTGAGGCGAGGAAGAGGTAGGGAGAGAGATGGATCGAGCGAACGAAGCCGGCGTTTGTGAAGACGCCGGATGTGGAGTGGCTGCTACGCTCGGCACCCCGCGGCCCCTTTATAGGCGCCCCTCGAGGCGGCGCGGCCGGGTTAACCTAACGGCCGTTTGGGCTCGCGTCACGGCGGGGAGGGCGGTGGTGGCCCACGCCGCCAGCCTGGCCGGCAAATGGTTGGTGCGAGCGCGGAAGCAGCGGGGGTGTGGATATCTCACAGATGTGTGGGCCCAAGTCGTTGGGTGCGCGCGTATGGCCCCATTTGTCATGGGAGGTGATATGTGGGGATTTGGTGGGTTGAGGATTGGGAGGTGAGGAGGGTGGATTCTGCGAGACGGCAAGAGAACGTTGGCTACGGTCGCCGACGGATTTCAAATTTTGAAATTCGTAAATGTGCGCCGCGGCTGGTCAGCGGAAAAGACGGAATTGCCCTTGGAAATATCTGATGCTGCGGGGGTGTGCGCGTCCGTCCGTCCGATAGTCCCGGGCCAACCGTGAATCACCGAGCGGTGAGCACCCACTTGTGTGTGACCTGTTCGCTGACATACAAAACAGCTGATATCAGGATTCTGTACAAGTTAGTTGCGAAATTATGATCTTGATATCCTTGAGCTGATCATCCCATTCACGATTTATTTTAGTTATCATGATCATGACGAGGAGAATTTCGAAATAGGACTACATTTGGTAACGACACTTTATCATTATCTGAAAAGATTGTAACACTTTGTAGTAGTAGGTATTTTATTCATTGAGCACGCGGGTGCGTTTATATTGTTGCTTAAAAATAAAGCAACAACTAATGAGCCCGAGTCAGATTAGTGTGACTTTGAAACGCTACTTTTATTTGGTGAGTGGTACAACATTATTTATAGTTGATACCACTCAACTCCTATTGGAATCGGGAGGCGATATCAGAGCAAGTAACTCATTTTCCTTGATTCCGCACAATTCCCTTCTTGTCATTAACTTCTCGACCCCCTCTTCCCCTCACCATCTCCTTGCTTCCATTTTCCTCCTCATCTCTCCCGCAATATCCTCCTCATCCCCGTGATTTACTCCTTCCCCACGCCCATCCATTAGGAGAAGGCCATTGTACAAGATTTTATAATTGCCATGATAAAAGTTCTGATACATTCGAATGGTAGTCTTAGTTCACTAATATTCTTTCCAATGTGAAGCATGAGATAACAAGGATCATATATACGGAGATTGTTATAGAGATATGATACATTTACTCAATCCACCTTCTCTTTTGGTGCCAATAAGTCCCTTGTTTCACTACCCCTCTTATCATCATCAGCAGCACTCCATCAATTGATGGTTGTAGCTAGTTTTTGTTTTATACATATAAGTCTTACATGTCAAGTGCCACCAAAAGGAAATTTGAAGTTATGCAGATCTACCTGCGTGTGGAGCAACCGTGGTGATGCGTCGAGTCACATGCACCAAATTTATACCCTCATGTCTAGGGGTGGATAACGAACCAGCTCGGCTTTGCTCAGCCTAAAAGCTTGAGTTGGCTTGTTAGGCTCACGACGAAGCATCGACAATAACATTGTTGCTTGCAAAACCACTACTCACACCGTTTTTCTCGTTCCATTTTAGCCTTTACCCACAACACCCACGTGTCCTATGCTACAGCAGAGCTCTAGCAACAGCAATAGCATTCCTCTTCTTCTCCTCTTTCCTTGGAACATATCTCCTTGAGATAATCCATAATGGCAATTCCTTTTTAATCCACGCTTTACAAAGCAAATATCACCTGGCCCATTGTCCATGTTAGCAAAACCACCGTCTAAAATTAATGTAGGGGTTAAGTAAATGGTATTAAAACATGGATGGAGTAAAGTGAATAGAAAAAATAGCTTGAGGGATTATCTGAATAACCGCAGTACCTAAAGAGAGCAAAAAGGGCTTTTTCCATTTCAACTTGATCAAGCCTAGCGAGCAACTAATGACGTGGTTAGGGCTCAACTAGCCGAATAGATGAATAGAAATGCTTTCTCGGCTCAGCTCACTCATGGCACGAGTTCGCGCCGAGCCTTGCTGGCCCACGAGCTTGAGTTTTTCCTACCCTAGTATTAACCATACGAAAAGACTAACAAGCGAAGCTGCGCTCCCTTCTTTACTCGCGAACAATCCAAATTGCACCACATATGGTAACATGGGACCCACCGCAATTGAACGCAACACCTATTCTTTCTTTCTACTTATCTTCTTCACCAACGCTCTTCGTCCTCTTTCTTATATTCGTTTTACTTAACCGAGAAAGCAACGGGAGACACTTGTCTATTTTATCCCTTTCTCTAGTATGCCTTCATGGCACCGCCATGGTGCTTGGCCAGCCACTGCTGGCATGCTCTTCCAAGTGTCATTCCCTTCACACTGACGGGATCGTTGGCGGCCACCACCAAGGCGGTAGGACTTCCTCATCGCCCTATCATGCCTCTCGAACGCCAGTTTAGGAGAGGGAAGAGGAGCAGACAGTGGGATGTCAAATCTTGAGTTTTTTGAAGATATCCCCACCCCCTAATTTTTTGCATTGTTTTTATAAGTTGATTTTGTCAAATATGAGTTGAAAATTTATGGCGATTAAGTGGGAAATCTTGATATTGCGAGTTAGAAGCTAGATTTATTGGAGTTGTAAGTTGATATGGTTTTAGTTGGAAGTTGGTGTATGTGGAGTTATAAGTTCGATTCATCTAGTTATAAACTGGTTTAAAGTAGGTTGTAATTTTTCTGTAATAAGTTGTAAGTTGAAATCGATCCAGTTGAAATTTAGTTCCTAGAGTTGGAAATATGTGAGTTTACCTTTTCGGGGGAAAGAGTTGAAAGTAGAATCTTTTTTGCGTTTCATCTACGGCGCTGATGTTCATTGTCGAAGGCGGAAGGTAGTCTAGAAACGGGCACGGGAGGAAGCTCCGATCTAGGGCCTGTTTGGTTGAGTTGTGGCTGTTGACAAAGCTGCTATTGGCTGGCTGTCTGGAAAAACTGCTGTGACTGTGGGAAAGTGAACATATAGCTTTTGGTTGATCCAAACAATCTACGACATTTTGAAAAATGAGCATCGAAACTTCAACACATTGTAAAAAGTTGACAGAAGACAGCTTTTCCAAACAGCTGAATTTGTACTGCAAAGCCCATAGCTACCGTTGACAAAAACTGCCGAAAAGCTGGTCGTTTGGTTGGACTACAACTTTTTCCAGTGAAAAGCTGCTAAAAAACCCAACCAAGCAGCCCCTTAATCATGTGAGGTGGCTGTCAAAGTTTCAACAGTACCGGGTGGAAGCGAGCATAAAAACTGGTATATAATGGTTGTTAGTTGAGAAGCCGGTGTAGCTCTGTAAATTAGCGAGCGAACAACTTGACCAAATCGACATTTTCCATGTCGGTTTGACAAGTGGCATGTCTACGTGGTTCCAATGACTCCAGATTTGCGACTAGTCCACAGTGGTAACAGCCGGCCGGCCGGCCGGCGGCCAGAACAAGTGCGAGTGTGCAGGCATCAGTCATCACCGACGCCAGGCCTGGTCGGTCCCTTCCCTTCCCAGTTCCCACTCCAGGGGCCCCACACGTCCAACGAAAAGTCCAAAACTAACCGTGGCACGCCTTGACCCAAAGTCCCAAACCCAAGCAGCGGACACGAGACCCGGCAAAGGACCGCGGCCGGGGAAACAGCCGCCGCTTAGCGAGTAGCAGTGGCCAGTGGCGGAGAAAAGAGATGAGCTTCCCGGGGCGGGGGCGCCAGCTCGCCTCATCACCGCCTCCCGATTCCTCCGGCCCCTCGTAGCCACAGGCCACCGGATAACGCGCCGCGCAACCCTCCAAAAAACCGCACAAAAACTCCCCGCCCTCTCTCATAAACCCCCACGCCCAAATCATCCATCCCGCCGCGCCACACACACACGAACCCTCGTCTCCGTCTCCGTCGCCGAGCCATGCATCCCGACGCCACCTCCCCCTCTCACCGCATCGCCCGCGTCGCCGCGCACCTCAACCCTCCACGCCCGCAGGTGCGCCCCGATCTCTCACTCGCTCAGACTGGCTATCGTTACCCGCTACTGGTTGAGACGGCGAGACCGAGACATTACCGATGCGCACGTGCTTGCAGATGGAGGAGGGAGCGCTGAGGCCGGCGGCGTGCCGCGCCAAGGGCGGCGCGCCGGGGTTCAAGGTGGCGGTGCTGGGCGCGGCGGGAGGGATCGGCCAGTCGCTGTCGCTGCTGATGAAGATGAACCCGCTCGTCTCCGTGCTCCACCTCTACGACGTCGTCAACACCCCGGGGGTCACCGCCGACGTCAGCCACATGGACACCAGCGCCGTGGTAAAAACCTACTCTCGCTGTGAACTGATGAATCAGCGAACGATGTTATCCGCTAATGATGTCAGGAGGGTGGCGTAGCGTAGCGCCAAATGATTTGGTTGGTGGCTTGCCTTAGCTTTGTAGGTGGGGTCTTGATATTCTTCCTGCAACTTGTGATATGCCATCTGATAGCGGAACCTTATTCTTAACCGCTCCGCACGCTTCCTACCTAAACTGTGACCAACAGTCGTATGATTGCAAGTTCAGTAACCTGGAAGTGTCAAATAATGGCCTCTCAATCATTTGCGATTTCTGGCACACTAACAACATTTGACACCTCATCCTTTTAGTCTTTTACTCATTGGCGGTTGCTCCTTATGCGATTGGACTAGTGAAGTTCCGAAAATACCTCCCAAGCTTCGAAGACATCTTGTCTTATGTCGAGAAGAAAACCACCTTTTATTTATTCTTCTTCAGTTCATCAATGGCAAATGATAAGCGTAGTCCAAAACATATTGCTATTGAGAGGCTGAAAGAAACAATGGAAGCATGTTAAGAAAAGATAATTGGCTGCAAGTTGAAAATGAGAAAACAAAGTGAATGATTATCTCTGAAGTTTTTATGCAGCTAATATTCGCAGTCCAGTATTTTCAGATGGTTCAAATCAACTAGAGACTTGTTCCCGGGAAAGATATTGATGTAACCAATAACTGTGAAAAAATCCTTTCAGGTGCGTGGCTTCCTTGGGCCACAGCAGCTTGAGGCAGCACTTACAGGGATGGATCTTGTCATCATCCCTGCTGGCCTCCCAAGAAAACCAGGAATGACAAGGGACGATTTGTTCAACAAAAATGCTGGGATCGTTCGCTCACTTTGTGAAGGCGTTGCCAAGTGCTGTCCTAATGCAATTGTGAACTTGATCAGCAACCCTGTGAACTCAACCGTCCCCATTGCAGCGGAGGTTTTCAAGAGAGCTGGAACTTATTGTCCCAAGCGTCTCCTTGGAGTGACAACACTTGATGTAGTGAGGGCTAACACCTTTGTGGTATGCATCCTAAGGAAACTATCTTGGAATGTCTTTTCTTTAACACCCTTTACATACTTGCATACTCTAGTATAGCATAGTGTACTTACATACTCTACTTACTATCATTGCTTATGGCTCTTGGTCATTCACCTTTTCTCTTTGTTGCTTTCTGCAGGCAGAAGTGCTTGGAATTGATCCTAGAGAAGTCAGTGTTCCAGTTGTTGGTGGGCATGCAGGGGTCACTATATTACCCCTCCTATCTCAGGTATCTTGAAATCATCACATGAGAAATGTTAATATTGCCTATTATGAGAACATTCTCTAGCTTCTGTGAATACATCAGTTGCTACTTTGAAACCAATGTCTCCACAGGTCAACCCCCCATGCTCATTCACTCCAGATGAAATCAGCTATTTGACTAACCGCATACAGAATGGTGGCACAGAAGTTGTTGAGGTATGATGCTGTTTATAACTTTACATTCAGTAGGCCGAAGCTAACCTTCCAAATGATGATTTTACCTTCCCCTATGAGCTAAACTTTTCATTTGATATTTTTTATATGCTGGCCATGTATTTGTGACTGATAAATGTTAGATACCGGACAACCCAAAAGCACATCTAGTTTACAATACTGATATCCTACGATAGCGATATTGATTTCGTGTTTTTGACAGCCCCAAGCCATTTTTATTAAGCAAAAGAGAGCAAAGAACAGTGTACAGGGGATATCGATATTGTTTCGTGGAGAAATACTGTAGTACAAATCCATTTTTCGATGATATTATGCTTCTTTTTTAGACGAAGGGCATTACGCCTGGCTTTGAAGTACAGAGGTAGCTGCTGGGGTCTCCATCTTGTGATTACGGTCCAGAGCGAACAAATGAACCAGAACAAAACAAAGAAGGCCTAAGAAATTCCACCATCCAATCCTACAGCTCAATAATATTATGCATATACATGTAGAAGCAATGTCTGTGTGTCGAGTTCCAGATAGTAAGACTGGGAGATTAGCTGTAACTGTAGTATGTATGTACATAGTCCAGATAGTAAGGCTGCCTCTCAATATGGTTTGTGAACTAGAATGTTTTGAAAATTGCTAGTGAATGGCCATTGTCGTGGTCTGGGGGATTAGCTGTAATTCCATCCCTTGGTATAGTGAAGTTCTACGAGCTACCGAATGCATATCCTTATCCATGTCCTCTATGCATTAGTTGTGATAATTTCTGAAGGGATTGTAAAATTAGTAGGCCAAGTTATAGATGATGGAGGAAATGCAATATAATGCCCTTAACTGAGCATAAAGGAAATTTCTGTAGCATTCGATCATCTATCATCTACAATGCATTGCTATAGTTTTATATCCTTTTGGTTGCAAAGCATTCTCTGTATCCGAAACTGTCACATGTCAAGTTTGATATTTTTCCCTTGGAAGTTTGGGTTTCTCCAATTAATTTGACTAATGTGTGTACAATGCTCCTGTTATTGATGATTCAGGCAAAGGCTGGAGCAGGTTCTGCAACTTTGTCAATGGTAGGTTATGCTGTCTACTTCGCATAATTAGTACCTGAGTCAAATACTCAACACTAACAGAGAAAGAAACACCTCAGGCTTTTGCTGCTGCAAAATTTGCTGATGCATGCTTGCGAGGAATGCGTGGTGATGCTGGCATTGTGGAATGTTCATACGTTGCATCTGAGGTATTTTTTTTTATCAAATCTGAATACTTGCCCTTCACATTATCCAAACACAGAATCTTATGATTACTTCTCATTTGTAGGTGACAGAGTTGCCGTTCTTTGCAACTAAAGTGAGGTTAGGTCGAGGTGGAGCCGAAGAGGTCCTCCCTCTTGGGCCACTGAATGACTTCGAGAGGTACCTTAGCTCTATTTAATTAGTTGCTTCCATATGTAGTAGCCTGAAAATCATTACAAATGGCTCTTTCTCAAAGTAATCATTTGCTTGACCCGTTTGGCACGACAGAGCGGGCCTGGAGAAGGCAAAGAAGGAACTGAGCGAGAGCATTCAGAAGGGCGTGTCTTTCATGAACAAGTGAAATCATATGAATGGATCATCCCCGGGAATGGCTATACATACATACCTGCATACTCAGATGTAAAGAGTGTCATATAGTGCACCTGTGCCTGTAAAATCACTTCTGTAAAACATTAGTAAATGGTTACTTACCCTTTAACTGCACTGAGCTTTTTTTTACCCCATCTTGGAATAATAAATCACTTAATAGACAACATCCCGTTGTGAATATCTGTCGTGTCTCTGCATGTACGACTGTGCCTTCGGCTATCGTGGGTTGCACATCAAACCGTTGCAGCCGGCTGTTCGGAATTCTGATCTGGTCCATCCATGTAAACTGTGACGATGGAACGGGATTCGCGTCGCGAAATTGGATCAAAGCCCTCGTGAGCTCGCCGCGACTTCGCGGGCAAATCGTTCTCGTGCAGGAGCCGGAACGGACGTGGTTCGCCTGTGCTGACCGCCGAGGGCGTTGAGCGGCGCCGTGTTCGCGAACGAGCGGGACCGCGGGTGCAACGCAGCGCGCTCGTCCGTTCCGGCGCCGGTGTACGTGCGGCCGGCGCCGGGTGGCGTGTGCGTTGGTTTTGGCCGGGCCGTTGCCGCTGATGTCGAGCAAAGCGGTCGTCGCGGCACGGCGGCAGGGAAGCCATAACCGGTTCGTGCACGCGGTCTCGGCGGCTGACTGACGGCCCTAAACTGGTAAATACCCCTGGTCACTACGGTCCGAGCCCAACCTCGGCTGCTAGCTGCCACACAATTCGGCCCAACTTTGGAGGGGGAAAATGTCCTCCCAAACTCTGAAAATTTTCTCTCCCCACCCCTATCTCTCTCTCTCTGTAATCGTAAACAGTGTTGATCAAGGCTTAGGTGTCAAGTGACCATATTAATTCGTCCCGCGCTGGTGCACTCTGTACAGTGATCTCACTTCCCAACACACTTTTTTGGAACGGAACTCTCCAACACCTTGACCCGGCAATTCTGCATTAATTTGCTCTGCTCCCTTAACAATTTGACCTTCATTTACTGCTGCTGATCATATCCTGCGCCGTACTCGCACAGTCACACCCATATCTGCAGGTCGTGTACAGTATTGCGTCATATAATTCGCTACCGATCTCATTAACTCCGTTGTAACGCACTGCATGGACCATAGGGCTAGAGCCCAAACTCCGAAAGGCTCGCACGTTTCTTGATCATTTCCTATCAGATGGAATCGTTCGGGGGAGCTCCCACCAGATCAGAATGGTTGGAGACGTTTCGACGGTCCAGATGGACAGCCCGGTGTAAGATTTGCATCAGAAAGAAGAAACTATGAGTTGGCCTCATTTCTGTTGCGAAGGGAGCCGTAGCCTGGAAAATGCTGTAGAGTTCTTTCTCCCCGTTTGTTGCTTTCCTTTCATTTCGTTTTCCTGTCATGTCGGTGGTGCACTTTACACATCTGAATACAGGAGATTGTTAGGGTTGGTGGTGTGTGCACTTTAACTGATCATAGCTCCCACTTAAACCTGTTGTGTTAGTCCCAATCGAGTTCACTTCAGTTTCTCTAGCGGCTTAGCCTGCCCTCGCGTTTCATCGTGCACACAGCTGCTGCCGCCGCGACAGCAGCGTCAGATACTCAGATGATGATGGGGACACGGGCCCGTACGGCGCACAGCACCACGAAACACGAACGGGAAGAACGGCGTGCCTTTCCCTGCGTGAGAGCGTGATCTGATCTGGAGCGATGGTCCCTCGCTGTGGCTGATCCCACCAGTGCACTGCTACTGTGCTCCAGAGCTGTGCCGTGTAGTGTAGGCCCTCGTTTTGGCTAAGTGCACGTCGTCTTCAGAAAAAAGAAGGGCGCACATCACCCCCACAACGGAGCCTTCCCTACCATGTGAGCCCGCTGCTAAAGACGACGCCCGCCTCGTCTCCCGACCCACCCAAACGCAAGGGCAGGTTCGCTTTATCTTTTTTTCTGAAACAAATGTTTCGCTTTATCTGATTCACCAACGCCAGTGTCCTGCCCAAAACACACTTAGCGCCGCATCATTTTGTTTTGGACCGGCCTTGCTAAGTTCAGAATCTAACGGTGTACTTTGGCTGCAAAAACCGTAAAAAGACTGTCCAAGATCATATTATAGCACGGTGTTCATCTCGTGCATGGCTTCCGATGAGAGGACAGCACGGCCTGCTTGAAGGCAATGTCCGGGCAGAATCGGAGTGAGTGAAGATGACAAGGAGAGATTAAGGTGGGATAGCTTAACTATGAGTCTCTGGTCGGTGTAACTCTGGTAAATAGCGTTATGGTAAACAGTAAGAAAGGCAGGGCGTGTCATGTAGCCACCACCAAAAGCTGTAGTTGGAGTACTGTTGCATTGTAGTAATGGCAGTAGCACTGCTTGCTCCACAGGAGACCGAGCTCTTAAAATCTAGGGCACCACACCATTTTTCTACACCACACCATTTTTCTACTTCTCTTTTACCACGAAGCATTGGGGCAACCTTATCTTGATCCCGCAAGGGACAGCCAATCTCTCGTTTTTTTCCTCCCTCTTTTTGTGTGTTTGGTCAAAAAATAATAATATATTGCCGCACAACACCTCTGATCAGATAGCCCTCTATTTATATTTTACATAGAGTATAGAGTATAAGTCAAGTTAGATTACAAGAAATTACAATCCTAACAACTCTAACGATACCAACAACCTTAGTAACAGATTATAACATACTAAATAGTTATGCCAGATCTGCTACAGTGTACATTGCGAGATATGCTATAGTATAGTTTTAACATTCCCCCACAATCTTAATCGTAATCGTTGAGGTTAAGATTGCACCTTAAGTGCTCCAACATGAGGTTCGTTGCCGGCTTTATGAAGGCATCGGTCACCTAATCGGCTGAGGAAACAAAGCGCATCTCAAGTGTTCCTAGTGCCACCTTCTCTCAGCAAAATATAAATCAACTTCGACATATATTTCATCCGAACATGAAATACCGGATTAGCGATATACTTTGGCTCGCGGTTGAGGAACATGCAGTTCCTTGAGTAATGACTGAACCCATGTGACCTCGGCAGAGCCATTAGCGAATGTCTTATATCTGCTTCTGTACTAGAGCAAGACACTATGGGCCGCATGTGAGCACTCTAGGAAATTAGGTTCGGTCCAAATAACACGACAACCCTCCTGTAGATCGGCGATCATCGGCGTAGCTTGCCTAGTCAGTATCTGTGAACACGCTAAGGAGCGTGGAAGGCGATGGCCGAATTCGAAGTCGAGTCGTACATGTGCCTTTAACATACTGAAGAAATTTGTTTTATGGCTTCCCAATGAACATCAGTTTGTGCACATAGGTACTGGCACATTATAGCATATCCGGGCACATACGCTATAGCATATTGCTAGGATTGTTAGCTACCATTAGAATTGTTAGGATTGCAATCTCTTGTAATCTAAATTGACTTGTACTGCACTCCACGTACATTAGAAATAGAGGCCAACCCGATCAGGGTGTTGTGCAGCAAAATATATTTTTTGACTTGGTATCAGAGCCCGATCTACCCAACCAATCACCATGTCCACTTCCGCCAATAGCAACCCTAGCACCGCCGGAGTTTTGATCTCGGCACCAAGCACTGGCGTGTCATTCCCCTCTCTCACCGGCCTCATCAGCATCCGGCTTGCTCAAGAGAACTTCCTTCTATGGAAGGCACATGTCGAGCCTGCCCTGTTCGGCTACCTTGATGATAGCAACGCCGCTCTTGCCATGATGGTCACAGGAGGAACCGATGCATTTGCTCAACGGGTGCCAAACCCTGATACGTGTGCTGGTTCTAGCAGTACAAGACGATGTTGAGCACTCTCTTCTCGTCAATGACGGCGAACATCCTTAGCCAAGTCTCTCACCTCAGCACCTCTGCCCAAGTTTGGGAGGCCTTGCCACCATATTCTCCTTACAGAATAGGGCTAGGGTGATGTAAGTTTGGTACCAGCCATCGAATCTGAAGGACATGATGGTGTCGGAGTACTTTCATAAGATGAAGGCACACGCTAACACCATGGCATCAATTGACAAGCCTCTCCTAGACATCATGGGGTACATGCTGGCCAATATACGTCCGATCCACTCGTGACATCAATCAATAAACGCAACGACCCGGTGAGCCTCAGTGATTTTTTCTCATATTTGCTAAGCTTTGAGATTTGTCTCGAGCAAAACAACGACGCGGGAGAGTTCTAGTCGTTCGTCAACAAAGTCTCTCCCCAGTTCGAAGACAAAAACAACAATCGATGAGGTGGCCGAGGGCAAGGCCCGGGCAGCGGTCACAACCAAAACAATTTTGGTGACAGGCGAGGCTACTAGGGTCGCAACTTAGGAGGAGGCCGCAGCAAATTGAGGTGCCAAGTATGCCACAAATACGAGTACGATACATTGCGGTGTCACAATTGCTTCAACCATGCATACCAGCCGAAAGACCACCGCGGTGGCAATTCTGCCACGACTGACTACAACGTTGACACCAACTGCTACGTTGATACCGGCGCAACGGATCACCTGAAAAGCAATTTCAACAGGCTCAAGGTGCACGAGCGGTACACCAGCAAGGATCAGGTCCAGGTCACCAATGGTGCAGGTTTGAAAATTTCGCATATTGGTCATTGTGTACTTCCCGGCTCACATAATTCTCTATCGCTCAATAATATTCTTCATGTTCCACACATTAACAAATATCTCCTTTCCATTCATAAGCTCTTTTCCAACAATAATGCTTTCGTTGAATTTCATCCCGACTCTTTCTTTGTTAAGGACAAGGCCACGGAGAGGGTTATTCTTCACGGTAGAAGTAAGGGAGGCCTCTACCCAGTACTGATTCATCGGTGCTCATCATCGTCCCTAGCGTCAAGTCGGCAAGGTCTTTCCAGTGTCTACATTTCGTCCAAACAATGGCACAGAAGACTAGGCCACCCATCTTTGTCTATCATCGAGTCTATCATTAGATCAAATAAAGTCCTTTGCTCCTTAGATAAAGAGTCACTGATGTGTGATGCTTGTCAACAAGCTAACAGTCATAAACTTCCTTTTCATAGTTCGTCACGTGTAGCAACTGCACCTCTTGAACTTGTTCATTTGGATGTTTGGGAGCCTGCCCTCACCTTAGTAGGTGGTTTAAATATTATGTGAGCTTTTCTCGATGATTTTAGCCAGCATACTTGGATCTATTTGCTTAAACACAAATCTAATGTTGAACAAGCATTCTATAACTTTCAGGCCCATGTGGAACAAAAGTATGTTGAATATGAAAATTCGTGTTGTTCAATCTGACTTGGGGGAGGAGGAGAGTACCATAAACTCTGTCACCACTTCTAGAAGATAGACATCACTCATCATATGTAGTGTCTACACATTTCTACTTGGAATGCAAACATCGACATGTCATTGAAACTCATCTCGCTCTCCTTGCCCACTCCTACAGTGCTAGGCTTGCTATTGGTGGCAGTGGATATAATGATTGGTGGGTGGACGTGCTCTAATACCAAGTCAAAAAATAATGTTCTACTGCACAACACCTTAACCGGGTGGACCTTTATTTATAATGTACATGGAGTGGAGTACAAATCAAATTAGATTACAAGAGATTGTAATTCTAACAACTCTAACGATAGAAATAACCCTAGCAACAGATTACAACATCTAAACAATTGTATCAGATCGGTTACAGTGTACGTGCTATAATATAGACATTTTAAGGAACAGACAATTGTCCTTGCGTAATCACGTACGCTCGTAATAAGTCGCAACCTGTACACGCAGAAGTTAACCTGGTTATATGAGGTCGAGGCCACACCAATAATTGGATGGGTGGTGGTGCGCATTTTGCTCCACTTTTTTTCTTTTGACACTTTTTTCTGCCTCTTTTTGTTGCGGATGCGACATTTTCTGTTGGACGCATCGAACGGGGCCGAACAAAACGGCAGCTGTACCCCAGGCGACGTCTAAATCAATCGATCGCTCCCATCGTCCATCTAATCTCATGGTCCTTTTGCCTCCCGCCAGTAGCATCGCCACGCGCTGTTTCCAAATGCCGTAGCATTATCACGGTCGCTGCGTTAGAAAACCAAGTACGGAGTATTTCGTACGAGTTCTGCACCCTGGCCACCAACCCGAACCCTAACCCAACCGTAACCAGCTGTAGCGGCGACGGCGGAGACAGAGAGAAGAATGTCGACCTCGCCTGGTAGAGAAGATGACGGCGACGAGGACATGGTACGTAAGAAATTCGATTGCAATCCCAAAAAATTTCGCCCGAATCCGTGCATCCAGCAAGAGCTTTCGAGAAAAGAAGAGCACCAGAGCAAAAACAGCGTCGAGGTTTTGGCCTCGGGTGGAACGCGGTAATCTTTTCTGAATTATATGAAAACTGAACTAGTTCCTACTAGAATTTATACCAAAAAAATCCTGTAAAATTCCTACGCTTCAAACAAGCCCTTACCGTCTTTCTCAACAAAAAAAAGAGCGAGTAGAGCAGAAGCTTCAAACGAGCCCTTGCTGTCTTTCTCGACAAAAAAAAAGTGAGTAGAGCAGAAGCAGGCAATCAGGTAATCAATGAGAGGGGCAGACAAGTTTCTGCACCGGGAAAAGGCACGCGTTCCCCGTTCGTGTTTCATGGTGGTGGCGCCTGCGTGCTCTCATCGTCTGACGACGTTGCAGTGGTGGTGCTCCTCCTGATCTGGTACGTCGGGTCGATGCCCACATGTCAGTGGCACAGCTCGCGCACTGATGGAGCATGACTGCCACAATGGAGACGATCGAGAGGCATCATCATCTGATGGGCCTCACCTGACGTTAATGCCTACTCCTTGCTCCCTAGTGCTGATCTGATGCTGCAGCTTGGCGTTACGCGAGGAGCAAAGCATCTGCTAAATCAAAAGCCATTTCTCTCTTTCTAGTACCTGCACACACATCCTTTGACATTTGTGAGCCAACTTTCTACGCAAGGGATAGAACTTTCATTGAGAAAAAAAGTCAAAAGGAAGCATCAATCATATGCTTTGGGAGCGCAGCTATTACATCTTGCAAAAGTGCTTTTGTTTGGTACAATTGTAGTATGAGATCTGAATTTAAGACCCTCACTTCAAATGTTTGCACAGGAACAGGAAGTACTTTAAAGGATCTTGGCTCCACAACAAAGATTAGATTCTGATGCTGAATTGGATAGCAAAGGCACTTGACATTTAAATAGCTACATTGGAAAAGGAAGATCAAAAGCTCTAAAGTACCTCAACTCGCTACAGAGTCCTACATTGCAGCAGGAAAGCAAACACATCAAACTGGAAACTGGACACCCACCAAACTTGAATATGTACAGCACAAAAAGGCCTAACTTACCAAACCCTAAATTCAAACCTAGGATTGCATGATCGGAGCTTGCATATTTTTGCGACGGAAGGCAACAATTTGAGACTTGGATTATCAGATGCTGATTAGATCAGGAGGAAGCGACGACTCTGAGCTTGTTTGCTGCTGTTGCTGATCTTTGGCGTCGCCAGTTGGTGCTTCAGTGGAACTGGTTGGAGCTGGAGGATTGGATGCAGAACCTTCACCAGAATGTGGAAGCTCTTCTTGCTTGGGAGCTGGCTTTGGAAGCTCACTGAGGATCTGGACGACCTCCCGCATTGTCGGCCGCTGCACGCTCTGCTCCTCGATGCAAAGCAAGGCAACATAGAAGACGTGCATGACCTCTTGCAGTGGCACGGTCGAGAGCCTTGGGTCCAGGATCTTCATCACTTGTTCCTTGTTTGAGTCCGTCATCATTCTGACCCACTGGACAATGTCGACACCATCTCCAAACTCCCCTACAGGTTTCCTCCCGGTGACCAGCTCAAGAAGTACAACACCAAAGCTATAGACATCACTCTTCTCGTCGACCTTGAGGGTGTATGCATATTCTGGAAAGCCACAGGTGACAAAGTAATGCAATATTGGTCAATTAGAAAGTAACACTTTTATTTTTACCTTTGCAGCTAGAAAATTGTCGAAGTTAGAATAAGACATACAACGTTGCTTTGATGAATCAAAAGCATCTTATGGAATCATTGTGCAAAATTACAACATTCCATTATGGAAGACGATCGTAGCAATACCGAGAGTCCAATAAACTACGTTTACAGAAGCCATTCAGCACTAATCAAACAATGCCTCGGTGTCTCAATCTAATAACTATAACTTGATGGCAATTTGCATGATTGGACTTAGAAGAGAGAACCTTATAACTTGTCCAGTGTAAATAAGCATTCAAATTCCAGTACTCATGAAACAGTAGTGCTAGTCTACCATGAAGTCATAAAAGCGAAACAGTAGCATTTAGATTTAATGACTACAACAGTATAACTTGTTTGCTAATAGCACAAATTGTGCTCAGGACATACTCCCATGTAATAAGCATTCCGATATTTATCAAATCAGTATTATAATGTGCATCTTGAGAATAGGCAGATTGAATTCAATTGGAAGAATTTCTTTTTACCTGGAGCAATGTAGCCATATGAGCCAGCAATGGCGGACATGCATTCAGATGCCCCGGTGTCCTGAAGGAATTTTGCGAGCCCAAAGTCGGCCACATGAGCTTCAAAGTCAGAGTCAAGAAGTATATTGTTCGACTTGACATCACGGTGAAGTATTAACGGTGAACAATCATGGTGCAGGTAGCATAGCCCCTTGGCAGCCTCGATGGCAATCTTGTACCGAGTGTCCCAAAGCAGGTGTTCGCCCTTCTTGCCATGGAGAAGCTCCCCAAGACTGCCATTGGGCATATACTCATATACCAGTAGGTTAGTCTCGTTGTTTGAGCAGAAGCCTAGCAGACGCACAATGTGGCGGTGCCGAATCCTCCCTAGTGTTTGTATCTCCGCTGAGAACCCATGATCATGTGATGAGCCACGGACCATTGCTGGGAGCCTCTTCACGGCCACATGATCACCATTGGGCATTGCTCCCTTGTACACAGTTCCTGCCCCACCTTTGCCAATAATGTTCTCTTCTTTCAGGCAATCAAGCACATCATCACAGGTGAAGTCAAGGCGCTGGAATGCAGTGAGTTTCCACAGACGGGCATCACTGGCTTTCTTCAATGAACGTGCCTTCAGAATTGCCGCGGCAGCAAATGCGATGGAGCAAACAAGCAAGCCGAGCACAATGAGCAGCTTCACACTATTAGACAGCCCACCATGGCCATGATCAGTGTGACCAGTGTCAGCAATGCCAGGGAGGCATGGGCCAAGGTATGGTCCACACAGGCCTGGATTGCCAACGAAAGATGTGGCATTGAAGTAGCTGAACTGGCCAGTCCCTGGCACAAGCCCGGACAAGTTGTTATATGAGAAGTCAACTGCCGTCAAGCTCTGCATCGTCGCGATGGACTGAGGTATCTCTCCATCAAGGTGGTTCCTGGACAAGTTGAGGTAGTTCAGTATCCGCATTCCAGAGATGGCCGGAGGTATCTTCCCAGAGAGGTTGTTCCGGCTCAAGTCCAAGTAAGTGAGCAGCCGGCATTTCCCAATCTCCGGCGGCACACCACCCTCGAGCGCATTGCTGCTAAGGTCAGCCTTGGACAGCTGCTGCAGCCGCCCAATCTCAGCAGGCACCGCACCGGAGAACAAGTTCCGATCAAGAAGCAGCTTCTGAACACCAGAGAAGTTTCCAATAGATGCCAGCAACGGGCCGGTGAGCTGGTTGTTGGACAGGTTGATCTCCCCAAGATTAGGCGCCGCAACGCCAGCCACAGCCGGGAAATTGCCGGTGAGGAGGTTATCTTGCAGCTCCACCTGCGTCAGCTTCTGCAACTCGAAGAGCCCCTTCGGAATGGAGCCGTTCAAGTAGTTCTCCCCGAGACGGATGCGGCTCAACGATTTGCATTCGCCAAGGGAGTCAGGGATGGCGCCGAACAAGAAGTTGCCGAGCGCGATGAGCGTATGCAGCTTGCCCCCGGCGCAGAGCTCTGGCGGCAGCGTGCTGGTGAGCCTGTTCGACGAGAGGTCGACCAACTGGAGGCGGCCGTTGCGGCCGAGGCGGCGCGGCACACCGCCGGTGAAGTTGTTCTCCCACAGCTGCAGCACCTCGAGACTTGGCAGGTCGCCGACGAAGTCGGGAATGTCACCACGGAGCTTGTTCCGGAACAGGTTGAGCAGCGTCATGTTCTTGAGCTCGGAGAAGCTCGCCGGTATCTCCCCGGTGAGCGCATTGTTTGACAAGTCCAAGGAGCTCAGGCTCTTAAGATGCCCCAGCTCCGACGGTATGCCGCCGGTGAGGCCATTCACCTGCAAGAACAGCGTGTCGAGATTCTGCAGCCTCCCGAGCTCCGGCGGGATCTCCCCGGAGAGCCCGCAGTTCGCGGCGTCGAACCGTACGAGCTGGGTCAGGTTCCCCAGCTCCGGCGGGAGCCCACCGGAGTAACTGTTGTAATACCCAATGTACAGCTCCCTGAGGCTCGTCAGGTTCCCCAGCTCCGGCGGTATCTTGCCGGAGAGCTCGTTGCCGGAGATGGCGAGGTACTGCAGCCGTCCCCATCGCCCGTACTCGGGAGGAATCTCGCCGGAGAAGAAGTTGCCGCCGAGGTGAAGGTGCCGGAGCTGCGGCATCTGCACGACCTCCAGCGGGAGCGGGGATGTGAGGTTGTTGTTGTAGAGGTCGAGAACCCGTAGGCCGTGGAGGCGCTCGAGAGGCGCCGGCAGGGAACCATTGAAGGCGTTATTGGAGAGGTTGAGGTGGGTGAGGAACTGAAGGTGGCCGAGTGACGCCGGGACGGGGCCGGAGAAGGCGTTGGCGGCGACAGAGAGGCGGAGGAGGCCCCGGAGGCGGGACAGCGCGGGCGGGAGCGCGCCGGAGAGGTTGAGCCCGGAGATATCGAGCCCCACGACGGTGCCCCGGGAGCTGCACGTCACGCCGGCCCACGCGCAGTGGCCGTCGGCCGCCGACCCGTTCTGCACCGCCCAGGACGCGAGCGCGCCGGTGGGGTCGGAGAGCGCTGCTTTCGCGGCCAGCAGCGCGTCCGCGTCACCATCGGCCGCGGCCGCGCCGGCGATCGCGGCGAGGACGATGAGCACGAGGACGGTGAGGAGGCGGAGAAGCATTGGGGTTTTGGGGGGATAGGAACGAGCAGGAGAAGGGGCTCACACTCTCGGCGAGGAGAGTGGAGACAAAGAGAGTGTGAGATGGAGAAGAGGGAGTCTGGGCGCAAGGATATAGGGGCTCGTTAAGAATGTGAATTTTCTTTTGTTTCTTCTGGGGTGGTGTGTGGGTTGTGTGGTTTTCCTTTTGGGGGATTGGGTTGGTTTTATAATGTGATCTTGGGGGATTGGATCAACAGACATGGGCAGTTTGACCAATGATTATTTTTCTCTTACATGTGTTGATCTCCATTTTCTTTTTTTGAGGTTCACTTGTGTCTAGTCTGTACTCTGGTACTGAACTGCTTGGGCAGCAATGGTGGAGAAAGGCTCCGTGGAGTGTCATGCGTTCTGATCATTTTGTTCAGTGACACTTGCATAAATCTTAGAGCAATGAAAGTGTGTGAGATGATAGTACTCTGTTAAGAACATGTCAATAACGCAAGAGTTTTACAGGAATTTCATGTACCGGAAAAATCTCCATGTTTTAAACTATGCTTTGTGGTATTGCTTTGGATTGACAAGATCATTTGGAACTTTACCGTAAATAAAACTTACTCGGCAAAGTCAGTTCGGTTGCGATCATACCATTTAAAAGATCTAGGCCCCTTCTAAATACAAATTCTTCGTGTGACTCATCATCTAGAATATGTTATGGACCAATGATAGACTGCAACATTGTGGTTGGCCGAATGGAGGTGTGTATACCCTTTGCACATCTTTTCTTGCATTAGCGCTACTCCGCGTGGCTTTGGAATATGGCGAGAGCTTGGCTAGGCCTTTACCCCCTCCATTCGAGCCTTTGGATGGTGTCAGCCTCTGTACAATCTTAGTGTAACGCCGTTATCTTTGACATGTCACGTTAAAAGAAAGCTCTTGCAACACTTGTGATGCTAGTCTCTTAGAAAATTTAGAATAAGTGAAATGTAAGAGTTTTCATAAACAATAGCACTACACTGCCTACCCTTCTGAACAGGATCAAGAGCGAGGCTCAAATTTGAAAGACGACCGGTGCAAAGGATCTAAGAGCGCTAGTTTAGTTAATTTTGTTAGAGCAAGTTTTTTGTCCTTTATTTTAGGGCGAGGGTTTTTTTTTCTTTGGCCCCAGTTTATACATACTCTAACTCTTCTTATTTAATAAAATATGGCAAAGGTTTTCCCATGGTTTTTTTTTAAGAATGCAAGGTTTTTTTTCTTCCGGATTGTTACACGGTAGTAATAATAGAAGACAAAGAGCAGCTTATGCGGTGATAACCTGATAGCATCATTATGACAGCTTGGTCTCGTGCTTACGCGTCAGTGCGAGTTTCACTCGGAGCAGCGCGCGCGCACATACGTGGTCCAGCCCTGGCGCGCGGCTGGAGTCGCCGGCGCCTGCGGGCTCGGTCGGCTCGAGCGCGCGCATGCATGCATTTCGCCTGCGTTTAATACCGGACCAAGCTGCCTGCACTGCATTCACAACACCTTCATTACAAAACTTCACCAATAATCTTGACCTGAAGAATACCACTAGTATGAACTCTTATCAGTACTCCCAGTCTCAGGATTGGCTTGTGTGTATTTTGGAGGTATACAGGATAGATAACAGCTGCATGCATGTGTACACTTGGAACGACGGCATCGGTTTATACGGCTGCATTCAGGGCAAACGTTACAAACCTCACCGATAATTCTGACTCGCAGAACGAACGCCTCTCAACACCATTAGTATTTCCTTGTCCTACTCTCTGTATTTTCTTCAGGTTTTAGGGGTTGCGCTGCGAGTGTATAATATACTCGCAAAGGCTGCATTTAGAGCAGACTTATAACTCCACCAACAATGCTGACTTGCAATAGGAGAAAATGCTGTAAACTGTAAACAGCACAGCGTGCTCTTCACATCTCAACATCTCAGCAAGTGTTCTCAGAGACCCTGAGCTAATCTTGCAGGTCCGAGTTGTGCAAATCTGCAATCTCAACAACTGACAGAGGCTGCTGCTGCTGCACACAGTAATTGACTGCCATCATGAAAAATTACTGAACGTACTTACGGAATTGTAGCTGCAGTTTATAGTTTTAATAGTAGTACATGGACAGTAATCATTCGTTTTTTTCACTTTCTAGCGGTTTTCACTTGGCAGGTTTTCCAGTGGTGGTACACTGGTACTTGAGAAGGCAGGCAGGCAGGCAGGCTCGCTCGATGTCGCTGTCGCTGGAGAGCGTATCACTGCTTTCTACTGCACGCACTCGTCCCGGTCCTGCCACTGACACCGCGGGGCCCACGCCCTGCTCCGGCACTAGAGGACGGTCAAATTCTTGCGCTTGGCTTTTGCCCTGCCGTGGCCACCTGCTACGCTTGCCGCAGCAGAACTGAACAGAGACCACCCTTCCTTCTCCCTCGCGTGATTCCTATGCTGCTTGCCAGCTTACTCGCTCTTCTATTCTCGTCAAGGTTTTGCGACTGCAGAGGAGAGGACCCGGTTAAAAAACACATTTTGACCGCGTGACGTAATGCATGCACTCCTGCGGTAATTAACGTCCTGTGTTTAGGGTGCAGAGAGTACGTTATTGCTGTGAGCTGGTTAAGAACTCGGAAGAGATGCGTCCCATGACGAGGGCAACACGTGCTTTTCTCGTCAGTCACGCACTCGTGCTTGTGTTTTCATATAATGCGCACCATTAAAGTTACTAAACACCAACAACAACAACTCTTCTGCGACACACAATATATATATGCGCTCCTATCAGAGTCACTAAGCTATAAAAGTAGCAAAAGGAGGGCTAGAGACAGCAAAGTTTTTTGCTTTAGTCAACAAGAATATGAACTTTATCAATCGCTCGCCGGGGGTTAACAACAACAACAAGCACCAATGAAGATGTTACTGGCTAACTCTACATGTGTAGGAGTAGTATGTGGCCTCCAAAACTGCATGTGTTGAGGTGAAAGTGGAGCTTAAAGGCCCTCCAAAATGATGGATGAGATCTATACAACAATCAAGCAATGGTGATCAAAATGTTAGTGGTGACTAATTAACTAGTAATCAATGAGGTTTAAGGGTCTCTGGTTTGGTAAACAAAAGGGCAAGGCCCTTTACCCCACGCCCATGTGAGTGCTTTGAAACCGGTGAAAAGAAACAAGGGTGGAGATTCTCGCTGCTCCTGTAGTAGGCGAGCGTAGATATATATGGTTCCAAAGCTCCGTTGTCACGTACTCCCATCAAAACTTTGATGGTTTCACCTCTTGGCCCCTTTCAATTTACATCTTCTAATCTCGCACTGCACTGATCAACACTGGAGTAGGTTTCGAAGCTCTCTTGAACGGGTCGATGGAGTTGATTTGATTAATTAGGCTTCATATGTACAGTGCTTGGGCCAAGTTTTTCAATGTAGTAATGATCAGTTATGTTCTAGAATAGGGTGTGGGTTAATTAGAGCATAGAGGGGAGTAAACTAGTGGCGATAGCGTAGTGTTTTTTTTTCTTGTATTGCATCTAAGCATAGGGCTAAGCTAATAGTACCAATTTGCGTTGTTGTTAGGGCCGTCGCCACTTGCAAGCCCCGAGTCGGGTGCATTTTGTCCCTCGTGCCATCACCGCTAGTGAGTATATCTCTCTCAAAACACACACAGAGACAAGAGACAGAGAGATCGAGAGAGGACCAAACCATTTGTGTGCGCTGTCCATTTGAATAAAATACTCAGTGTTCCGTGTGGTTTCCATTGCTGCATTTCAAGCACAACATGTCACTAATCTTATCAAACTACAATGTTATTAAGCTTGACACTATGACAAAGGCATGCGTCCGGAGAAGGTTCGATGCTAGTACGTAGGTGCCTGATATTGCCATCCCGGTTAAAATAAATGCGTTAGTTAACCTTAATCTAGGTTAGCTTAATTTTAATTTGGTGTTTAGAAACAAACTTGGTTAACCCAAATTATTGTTTGATTAGTTAGAGAGTTAATACTAGAGAAAACAAATTTATGAGAGTTGATTGTATTGAGTTAAGTTATTTCACCATTTTGATAAGACTAGTATAATCACGAGTAAAGAAGACTAAATAATTTTAATCGGATTAACTTAACTCCGTATAACTGAGGATGTTTCCCTTGCCCCTGAACCCTGCCCGTTTTGCCAAGTCTTTTCCTGCAGTTGTTAGAACTCAGAAGGGAACGGGACGCTAGCAAGTGCTTAACAACTACTAATCCCATCATCGCCCCCCAGTTATTTACATTAGTAGGATAGAATCGATCATACCTACGACGGCTAAAACTTAAAAGCATGTATGTATATACAGGATTCGCCAGTGCTGCAGTGGAAGCAAAACGCTGGGACTGTTGTGAACCCAACTTTCCCGTGCACACTGCCAGGAATGCAGGGCAGGAGTGATCATTTGGATGCGCTGCAGCGTCGGCTTGGTCACGACTTGTACGCTTGTTTTCTGTCCCTGAAACACCTTATACCGGCCGGTCGAGAAGGGCACCGCATTTGCAGAAGCAAAAATAGCAAGCTGACCAAACGGGCTACTCAGAATTTCAAAATCGCCGAACATTAGGTTGCAAATGCAAGGCAAAAAACATCAAATTTTCGGGCTCCAGTTGGATAGCTTCTCTGACGACGAGCCGAATAAAATGCGATGCGCTGTGCTTTCCCGTGCTAATTCAGCTGCTGCTGTTGCGGCGTTGCATTCAGCGAAAATATGAGCGAATGCATGGATGATTATGAATGAATGTGGAGTTGTGGCCTAGCCAGGGGACCATTTTTCACCCGTACACCAGCATGAATGTGGTCTCGAGAGTGGGTGACGCCCAGGAGGTTATTGAATGATCCGCAGATCCCACCGGCTCCGGACTCACAGTCTTGGTAGAGTAGCCCATGCGCAGCACATGCTACTGTTCATCGGCGTGCTATACTGTCCTTCGATTCAATCATCAGATATTCCCCACGAGAGCAGAAGGTGATGTCAAATCTTAATGATAGCTGTTCATTTCATCAGTGTTTGAACACCAATCTTGAAAGATTTCATTGATTTAGACCTGTTTGGAACTTATGGATTTTCCTGGATTCTCGTGGAATTCATGTGTTCCAAACGGGACTTGCTGAATAACGGGTTAGAATCACAGCAAATTTACAGAATTCTTGGCCCCAAAAGACAGATTCAACCCCCATAGGCGCTATACAAGGAAGAGAGGAGAGAAAGGGTACATGAGAGACTGACAATTACTGTACAGGAGTGGAGTGAGCCATGTCAAGATCTAAAGGCACCAAAATGGCCGTGAACATGGCCCATGGAAAGGCAATAGCTTGGCTGAATCTACTAACATCTATAGGTGAGTTATCAGGTCGAACATCAGGCCTGATATTATAGCCATGTCAGCTGGTTGTGTACATGGAGGGGTCATGACTCTTGAATCTTGATGTCCTTCCTCATTACCTTTCTCTAGAGCACGAATCCTGCAAAACATGAAAATCATAATCAGTTCGTGTCAAGATTAAAATTTTGCCACTTCCAGATGTTCCCTTCTACTTACAAAACTAGAAGAAGCTATCATATGACTAAAGCTATTGATTACTTGAGCAAGTTGAAATCGGTTCGCCGATTTGGAATGAAATTTGCGTGTTGAAGAGAAACAAATTACCTTCCATTGCAGACTGAAATCTTCATTTACAGAACACGAGGTGGGGTGTTCCCCACTGTATGGCGATCGCTCGCTCTTTGTTCCTGGGTAAAAACCATGCATTTCCATATGTTTTCCTGGGGTAGAAAAGTAGGGCGTTGACCTTCCACTTGCCCATTGTCTTCCATCACCAGCATCAGGTGAACAGTCAGACATCATGTAGTAAGAACTACGATGCTCCTGCCTACATATGGTAGGTGTCTCATGTTGATTTTTTAGAACAGACATGGTGCTGAAACCTTGCTGGAAAAAGCAACTAGGTGGAGGAGAAGACTGTGATTGTGGACAAGGAAATGACATGAATGGTGGTAGCCTTCCATGGGGTAGAAAGGAAGGAGGTGTAGTAACATCAGGGCTCGAGCTAGGCAAAGGACAGCCTTCTATAGTTAAGCCTTGCTTCGCAGCCAATTTAAAAATCTGCTTCTGGTTTAGCCCTGTTCCATAGAGAATGTTCCACAGGCTCCTTAGACCTTCCCTCTGATTATGTATTACTTGATCCCGCATAGCCATCTCAATTTGAAGCTCAGCGTTGGTCATTCCCTAAGATACACATTATATATAAGCAACTTGTGGGATATCATATTCCGTAAGGAAAACAGACCAAAACTTTGTAGGTTACTCACAAGAAGTCTGTATTGGCTGAGAATGTGCAGGTAAGTTCTATTGCCATTGTTACTGGTAGCTTCCTCGATCATATCTTGGAGTTGACGCCTCCGACTTTCATTCAGTTCAATATCCTACAGGGAGAAAGATAGCCATATAAGTTTGCTTTAAGGCAATAGAAAAGAACACTTTTTATCACCTGTACCTTTCTGTAGCTAGCACCAGCTTCATCATTGTCACGGATGTTGTCAAGAATAACCTGTCTCCTCGATGTTAAGGCTTGCAAAACTGTAGAATCCTTCTCTTTCACCTGAATACAAAGCCATCAGTGTTCTGTATGCAGTGTGGAATTTTTCAGACTCTGTTGCAACAACAGGTGTAGGAAAGAGCTGCTACAGTCTGCTTCAATGGAAGAGTTCTCAACAAATTGATCTGTCAAGCTACCAACCTGCTGTCTCGCAATTGCATCATCAAGATGCTGGAGCTCCATCCGGTTATGCTTATTAGTTTCTTCAAGCTCAAACAGAGCTTTCTGTAGATTTATGCGTTCCTGAACGTTCTCACCAGTTTCCTGGCTCAAGATATTTAGCCAAGACAGTTCATTATCTGCAGCTTTTTCAGTAGGTTTTACACTTAACTGATGCTCCTTCTCAGCTAATTCTTTTTTCAACTGAGAAACCTCAACCTACAAAGTGATGATGCAACACATTTTAGTATTTTACTGTGCTGAACAATTAGGTAGGACTGTGGTCTAAAAATATATTAGGTAGGACTGTAAAGTTCATTTGTTTTCCCATTAAGGCAAACCTGGAGATTCTCAATCATCCTCTGATAGTCTTCCACATGAGTGTCCAGTGTTCCAATATTTTTCTGTACAGGAGAAAGAACAAACATCAGATTAATAGAACTGGCTACTTTAGCATGCATGATTCAGCAAGAGTAATTGGTCCTGTTGGGTGGAAAAAAGGATGAATCAATAGAGTAACATCTCATTGTTTGGCTTCGTTGTTTGTTATGCACTCCACCAAAAGAAATGACCACTTACATGGACATGTGTTTTTATCTCCTTAGCACGATCCGCATACTTGAGTGTATTGGTAGTATGGTGATACTGATCATCAGCTGGTGATATTGTAGCAATCATAACAGTCCGAGAATTACCGGAGAGACCATCCTTGAGAATTCGAGTTAATTTGCTGCAAATAGCCGCTGTCATATATCTACAATAGACAAAATTTGGTTCCAGATAGTAGAATCTACAGTTGAAATACCTGTTGCGATATGGAACATATGCAAGACCTTTCTTATTTTGCTTGCCAAGGGCATTGATGCAGTTTGCTAACGCTAGAAGTGACCGATTAATGTTGGCTCCATCTCTAAGCTTTTGGCCAAAGTTGTTTGTTTCAGATGCCCGCTCACTGCTCACAGAATGGTACTTTGCAGCTTACTTTTCCTGACAGGGTGAATGAAAACAGCAGTCCAAAAGGAACAGCTTTTACCTGCCCGCGAGATCAACCAAGGCAAGCTTTCCACGAAGAACTTGACTACCATATTGTCCTTTCTGCTTTCGTCTTACAGTGATCTCCAGTACAGCGTGTGAACTTGAAAATATGAAAAAGAAGCAGTATTTCTGATGTTAGAATAATGTAAAAAAAAAGCCAGGTAATATACCTGATTGTAACTGTCTTTATAGCCTCACAAACTAAGAGTTTATCAGACTGAAGATATTAAGTACTCCTTTAATAGAAGTTTATTAAACAGAAAGAAATAGTTAAGTTTTGCTAAGCAAGACATACACAACTCCTTCAAAAGGTGAATAAGTAATTAAAGCATGAATTTTGAAAAAGGAAAGCAGAAAAAGATCAGAGTTATTTAATTACCGTGAAGAAGTTGCATTTGCCTCTGTGCTCTCTGTCTTGCGTCTGCTGTTGCCTATGTTCAAGAGTTCAAGAATCTTATCTGCTGAGTGAACCTAGACAAAAAAAGAGGATAAACATCAAAATCTTCTTTGACGTTGAAATGAACGGGACACATTGACAGGCGTGTTTTCAGAATATGACATGGCATGCAATAGACCACCCAATATTCTAACAGAATTAGACGAAAAACATAAGTATGAAGGCTTCATACAAAACCAAGGGGCAAGGACACAAATTTGTAATATGAACTAATCAAACACAAGAACATTGAATAAGTGAATAGCTATTTCAAACAAAACTAAAGAAAGTTGACACTACAATAATTTCTTGCAGAGCCTTTTCCTACAAATTACTTGAATAATATTGTAGCTTAAAAACACAACAAGCATATCGAGTTGTTTTTCTTCCTTCATCTACTTATCGGCCACTCAAATGACAGATAACATCAAGTGCACAAAAACGAGTTTGATAAACATTAGAATGACCCAAAAAAATGAAAGACAGAAAAGGAAGAAGGCCAGAATTGACACTACTAGGCTACTAACAACCAGGGAAAATAAATACAGAAGAAAGAGTTTTAAACCTTAATTCTTCTTAAACCAGCAACTATTATGCCATGCTCAGGATCTTCACGAAGCTCCAAGTGACCCGAGGATTTCTCAAGCAAGTCATAGATAACCTGGAATTTAGAAAATCGGTAATTGTTTCACAATAGCTTATATACAGTACATACAATAAAGGATTGGTATCTTAATATTATTAATACAATGTATTGCACATTACCTCATTGTACACTTCCAGATATGAACATGAGACTTCGAATGTATCTGAACTATCATCCTTTTTTATTTGATCAAAGATTGTGCGAAAGCTAAGAACCATAAGACCAGGATCGTTATGGCTTCCAACCATCGTATAGGTTTTGCCACTGTACAATGACATAGAACAGAATATATAAATATACATATGGAACAACTTTGGATTGTAGCATAATATCCAAGTGTTGCAACAATAATTTTATGATAACATGATGAATCTGGCCAAATAGTATATCAGTTCTTCACCGATGAAGTTCTAAAAAGTAACACTCATATTTTTCATATTATCTTTATGATAAGAAAAGACAAAGCAACCTCACATACCAAAGTTGACCAAGAACAGATAGAATGAACAGTTTGATTTTAGTATTTTGAACAATCATAAAACTAGAGTGGCAATTGACCAAGTGTAAAGCAAATATAATCTGAAGTTAGCAAGCATGTAATCATTTTTTAATCCCAATCACGTAATTATGAGGAAAATTCAGCAGGAATATTACAAATCAAACATTGCAAAAATCTGGAATAGAGGAAATTTAGGCAAATCTAATATGCTACTTCAATGTGCACATCAGATGAAGCACTTGGATAGCATATCATCCATATCCTGAAATTTATTGTGTTTCTGAAATGTACACCATATTTTGTGACAGCAACATATGAGATCCTTTGGAACTGTGAGCATGAGGCAGTACATATTTGATGATGGCAACAAGCAAGATAAGCAATCTGCTTGCCAATAACAAAACTATTTCAGTGAATGCATACCTTCCAGTAGAACCATAAGCAAAGACTGTCACATTAAGGCCTTGAACCACACCCAAAATTGTGGAAGATATATTCTTATACACGTCCTGTACAATGAGTGCACTTATCAAATCACAACCCTAAACTGTGATAGTGTGAACTGTGAAGTACAAAAACACAGCTTTTGTTCCCAGCAATTAGATGACTACCAGAAGTGCACGTGACTTTGCAGGAGGAATTGTCTACATCTTTAATCTATAGACATCCATATGGTTCTCATCTTGTAGCTTCCGTATATGGTTCAGTAATAATAATATTGAGTTTGAAAAACTCAATATCAAGACGTGACATATTAACATCAAAAAGTAATTATCTTATTTTGGAGATTCAAGAGTTTGCAGACAAATACAATTTAGGCAGCTGCATTTGTTAGGATGCGTTGAAGCAAAAAAATCGCAAAATAATTTATGGATAAGAAACTAGATGTAGATGTAGACAAGGCTAATAAATATGTAGATAACTATGTGTCGATTAGCCCAGTAAATTATATTATTAATAGAAGCTTAAAATAAAACCTCCTCATTTGCTCTGAGAGGCTAGAAAGTCCCACATTAATCAGAGAAAAATTCCACACCACTTATTTTTGTGGGCCTTGGTTATAGTAGTGCAGATTAGTCAGATATATTTTAGAGCTGCTATAGTTGTATAAGCATTAGAGTTGTATAACAAATATAGCTATATTCTTTTCAAATAAAAGCACATATATTGCACTATCTAACCGTGCAATTGCACAGGAAATTTGACTAGTTTTATTATATACATTTTCACCATCTATATATGCCTTCCTTAATCACTTCAACATGGCCCAGTCATAGAACTTCGATTGCTTTAACATTTTATATGATATTTTCTATATGAATGATTCTGACCAGGCCCAGCAATAGAACATCAATTGTTCGAATAATATTTACAAGATTTCACATATAATTTGCTAAAATTAATATAAAGTAATATTTATATGACAATAAATGGTAGTGATTGAATATTTTTACCAGAACTGTTGGGCTTTATGAGTCAATACCTACACTTGTATGTTGGATAAGCTGCTACAGTTTATGGTCGCCCTTTTTGTTGGGTAGGCTTTTGCTGGACCGTCACAGTATGTGGATGGGTTTTACATGAAGCTCAACTCAGCCCAGCTCATAAGCAGGACTAGTGTAACGTATCTAATTCATTCCAGCCACTCGGTACTCCCATAATCTCTCCCTTGTAGAACACAACAAATAGTCGCAAAAAATCTCAAAATAAATGCAGTTACTCAATAACCTACAGAATTTTCAAATCTTAACACAATAGAAACAATCTGTACTGGGTTTATAAGATGACAGTAGAGTGGACTACTGGAATTGTATCAGCGAGGCCCATTGTTGACAGAGACCATGGGATAAAACATGATTGACCCGCTAGTTGCAACTGATCACAGTTTACAGGGTGAATGATGAAGGTAAAGTATAACACATGCCTCAAGTCTCCAATCCAGGGCTCTGATAAAAAATTCTGGGTTTTGGAGTTTAACTCAACTAAACTGCAGCCCTTTTCTCTGAACCAGACGTATATGTGTTAGGTAGCATACCTAACAGTGACAATACATCCAAGGGTTTGCTCCAGACTGAGCGATAGTCGAGCATTGGCCTTCCGTACATGCCAACAGTATTGTTACAACTATCCAAAGCACGAGAAACTCCTAACTCTGGCAATTAATAGTCCAAAGAAGTTGGTGGTGGTTTGGCCTTTTGGAGTATCATTTCCTAATATGCAAGATATGCGCAGTATAGGAACTTCCAGGCTGCGATGCAGATTCCCAACACTTACTATAATCAGCATCTGAGCCGAATGTGAAAACCAAGCAAAACAATTCCAGATTAGAGCAGCAGAAACTATACGAGCCTGCTTACCGTATTGGAACATCCGGGGGCATAGACATGATCAAAGCTATATCTTCTCTCCTTGGTCCGGTTTTGGATGAGGTCGAGGTAGCCCTTGGACAGATCAGGGTCCAACACAGCTACATTCTGGAGAAACATACAAGCACCGCATTACTAGTTTACTACCATCCATGGCAAAATTGCAACCACCCAATTACACAGAGTACTAGCTCATCGCCAAACCAAACCGGAGCCTTTACCTTATCATCAATGACTTGTATGATATGCCGCGAGCGCCGCCGCTCGCTGTCGGACAGTGGCCTGCACTTGACAGCCACCTGCAAGAAGATACGGAATTACACATACAGCAACAGTTGTGACAACAAAACTGCAATCAAATTGAGATGAATCACTCCAGTTCATCGCAAGAGGATCTACCTGCAGCGTGGCCGTCTGCTTGGAAGCCGGAGCTCGGATGCTCGGCATTGCCCGGAACCTTCGCTCCAGCACCCAAAAAAGATGCGATTTTTAATCTACCAGAATCCAACGCGATTGCGCCAACGACGCTTCGGAACCACGCCACACGGAGGCAGGCAAAAAGGCGGGGCGCATCCCCCACCAGAGCACCAGCAACGGCGGCGAAAAGGGTACCGCGGAAAAGGAGCTCGCTACAGCTGCACTGGCCTTCCTGCTCCTGGCCACGACCAACCCGAGCCGCCGGCGCCGCCCAATACAACCGAACACCTCAAGAAGACCACAAAATGCAGGAGGATCAGAAATGCCACCGGAGCCCAGCCAAAATGCGATCCCGCGCAGCCGTTTCCGCTACCGGGGACACACCAAGAACCGCCCAAGAAGGTCGGAAAAGCTCCCACCCGAATTGCCTCCGAGAGAAGAACAAGAACAGTTAAACTTTAAAAAATGGCAGTTCGAGGATGTGTATGATCTGGTCGGTGGCACGACGAGGAGACGGGGTACGTACGAAGATTCAGGGGAGGGATTGGTAAGGAGGAGGAGGAGGCAACGGGAGGGAGAACGGGGGGAAGAGGTGGAGGTGGTGGTTTAATGGGGCGGAGA
The DNA here is from genome assembly GCA_019208055.1 of Stipa capillata. Lineage (NCBI taxonomy): Eukaryota > Viridiplantae > Streptophyta > Magnoliopsida > Poales > Poaceae > Stipa > Stipa capillata. Next base: position 92,116 of record JAGXJF010002272.1, read on the forward strand.
ATAATTAATTGGCGGCAGCTGGAGAAGGCGACACGGAACGGAAGAGGGGAGAGGGGAGAGGTGGTGGCGACGCAGCCGCTGGGCCCCCGTCCTCGCCAACGGTCCGGTGCGGTGCGGCTCCGGTACGCGACGCCGTACCTGCCGTCCTGCGCTAGCTGCACGGCTGCACCGCTCTGCGTGACACACCCACACACAGCCAGCCCATCGTCATCCCGTGCGTGCCAGGTCTCTCACGTATGTGCTCTCGTGTGAAGCTAAAACTGGATGATGCTACTGCATACTCGGTGGAGTGAGAGTATAAACTAGACTACTAGTGAAATTATCGGGTGTTCTTTTGGATAATGCAGCGAAAATGCTATGCTAGAGGCTAGAGCTTTCAGGTGAGGATGGGGCTGGCAAACAGGGCTATTCAATTGAAGTCGTTGGGAGATCACTCAACTTTGCAAGTTTGGTGGACGAGTGGATTGCTTGCAATCTAACGTGGTAACGTAGTTATTTTAGACATAACTTTAGTTAGACTTGTAAAACTTTGATTTTTAACTACCTATGTACGTTGATTGTTGGACTTGATGGTCCAACGAAACACTGATGGTAATAGCTCCAATTAATTGATGGGAGAGCGTGTGTGGTTGTAAAAGAACGAAAAAAAAGTCTATTTTTGATCTTTTAATTATTGTAAAAGTCTAACTTTGGTTTCTTAACTTTACATTGGATATTTTTAGTCTCTTAACATGGCAGCTGTTTCATACACTTGGAAGCCTAATTAGCACAAAATTTTGAGAAAAAAAATAGGAAACCTGCACAAAAAATTAGAAAAATAAAAATTTAGAAGATAAAAACAAAAATACTCTAGAAAAGTTATCGAAGATTCTAGGGATCCAAAAAATGCGTAACATTCAAAAATATTCTAGAAAAACCAGAAATTTCGATAAAATTCAAAAGGTTTTTGTTTCCTACATTCGTAAAATTCTCATACTTTTCCGTTACTTTTCTGAAATATTCCTTTTTTCTCTAAATTACCTAGTTTTTCCTCTTTTTTTCTTATTCTCCGTGAAATTTTCTACTTTTGATTTCTTCCTAATTTTTCTTTTTAAATGTTCATTAAAAATCTATTTTTTAAACAAATGTTTAATTTTCTAAATTTTTTGTTGATATTTTCAAAAGATATTAAATTTTGAGATTTTTAATCTATTTTTCTTTGAATTATCCAAGTTTTCTAAAATACAACATTCAAAATGTCCTTTTTTCCACTGACTTGGCTGCCACGTGTGTCAAATCATTGCCATGTCATCGTCAAAACTTTTTTGAGTGGGGCAAGGGATTAAATGCAGACGGTTTTAATACTTGAGTGACCAGAAATATCCGGTACAGAGTTGAGAGACTAAACTTGAACTTTGACCATAGTTGAGAGACTAAGGTGAACATTTTCCTGGAAGAATAATCTCCCCATGACTCCTTTGGACAATAAGATAACTAGCTATAAAAACAGCGGTAACACATAATCAAGCAAATCAAATTTAAGTTCATGGTGGCGTTGTTGATCAGGCATGCATAACAGCATGCCAAAATGATTATCTATGTGTCGATCAAAGCATTCAACACCATCCTGATATCTATAGAGAGTATCAATTTGGTAGTTGGTTGTTTTATGATTGGTCACTAGTCACATTTTTACTAACCATTAGATCTCTATCCAATAGTTTAGATCTTTTCTCTCTCATACATAACTTATCCCTAATTTCCCCACCTTCCATAGCTGACCCTGCAACTCCCGCCGCCGCTTCTCATCCCCTTCACCGTGGTGGCGGCCGCTGCTGAATCAAGCATTCCTCTAACATCCTCAGCTCCGGTTAGCACCCTCACTTAACCCATAACCTTCTGGTGTCAATTGTTCGCGTCACTGCCGTTGCTGTCTTGCCTCTATAGATGCCGCTGCCTTGGTGTTTTTGCTACCTCCAGCTTGAAGCGAGGCTCACCTCCACCTGATGTTACCGCCTTTGCATTGTCGTCGGCTCTGACTCGACATGAGACTTGCCTTCGCCTGACGCCACTGGCTTCGGCTCAACGCGAGGCTCGCCTCTGCTCGTCGCCGCCAGCTCCAGCGAGTTTGCTGCGTGGCCGGACAAAAAGAAGAACAAGCCAAGATAAAGAATAAGAACTTGAAAATAGTCAACTAATTGTTAGCAATTCTCCATCTACGTGGTCGTTACCAAGTCGATCTCGTCTCTTGAAGAGCTAGCGCCACTACAACAAAACGGTACGGTTTCCCGTTGATTTCATGGATAGAAGTGCTAATTAATCAGAGAAGTACGGCTTTCCGTTGATTTCATGGAGTATTAGCGAACCTGAGCCATTTAGACAGCGAGTGAACAGTGACAAGAAAAGGTTTCTCAAATGTATGTTTGTACCCCCTGCTTTTATGCGGAAGCTGACTCTTTCCTCGAGCTGCATTAAACAATAATTGAGATTTGATCTGAATCGGAAATACTATTCGTTCTCATTTTTTAATTGATTTTTCTTGCATTAGTGACTTCAAATGTGTGCACAGCTAACACGAACACATGTGACTTTCTAGTGAACCGGTACTGCTCTAAAAGTTAAAAACTGTTCTCTTTCGCGGCCCGCTTGAGATGATCGATGCCCCAACCCGCCTTCTGAATTTGAACTCGCGGAGTTTGAAATGTCTCTGAAAAAACTAAAGTTCCAACTACAAAATGGACTTGGTTGTGTTACGTTTGTGTTTCAGATCTTGAATGCATCAAACAATCATTTGGCACGGGATTCAGAAGTCAAATGGACGTGGTGCCAACAACGAGACGAAACCAATACTCCTATAAAACTACCACATTATGAATAGATCTGGCGGAATTTGAATGTCCGAGGAAAATTAATGGTTCCACCAATAAAACGTATGGTGTACTGATGTTCAGGTTTCAAATCTTTGAAGCGTCAAGCAACCATTCCCAAAACGAAATTCAAAAGTCAAATGGTCATGGAGCCAACAACGAGATGAATTCCGACGGGATCACACTGTATCACATTTTTCAAGCTACACGCCGTGCGCTCTTTTGGAGGTCAATATTTTCATATTGCAGGTAGCCAAGATGTAATGATATCCACTATATCTAAACAGATTTGTTATTTTTTAATCGTTTGAGTACTTATTATTTTTCGAGTTGTATATTATTAAACTTATAGTTGCATAAAAATTTGTGTAACTCTAGGTCTAGAAATGTGCAACTGTCCAGTTGCACATCTCTAAACCTAAAGCTGTAAAAGAATTCTAGAAAGTACAACTAGCCAATTAACTGTTGGATAGAGAATCAACATCCAAAATCTTCGACTTTTTTTTAAATAACTATTTCTCAATTAATTTAGAAATGGACACTTCTATATCTAAGACATGCCAGTTAGGCAGAAATCTGATTTGACACCCTAATTTAGGAGTAGAGAATGATGAGTATATATTTACTCTAATCAATCTCTTTCGAGGACGTAGCTTTAAGATACAATACACGGAGATTACGTCCTAATCAAGACACGCGCTTTAAGATTCGTGCACTTGGACAAACTCGACCCGTCACCCGTGTGCACATACGGCCGGAGCATGGTCCAGCTAGCGATCGCATACAATAATCACGGGGTGGCCACCAAGGGCAGCGAGTTGCTCATGAGGTGGTTGACACCCTTTTGGCGCCACTCGATGCGATCCCCATTTATTTTAATCACCAGAAGAAGCAAGGAGGGGAGGGCGTTCAGACATTGGGATCATTTGGGTAATCGAGCCCGAATCACCATAACCCAGTGGAATCTAGAGAGCGGCGCCTTTGCTTCAGTATTTTTCTCCTGTTTTAGCTGCCTGCATGCGTGCTCCTATCGCTGGTGCACCGATGCTTCCGTGCTTGTCGATTGATGCATGCATTTACTTCTCCGCCGCTCGTCAGCGCCGGTGATGCTTCCACCTGTTACCTGTAACATACTGCGGCGTGCGGTGGCAGTAACGTACTGTGCATTATGTAAGCTCGGTGCACGGAGGTACTACGCAAGGGATACTACTACTGTTTTTCATGGCCTCGCCGGTGCTGGAGAGTTGCAATCCTTTTGCGGACATGTGAATTGAACTTTTAAGCTATTGGAGCTTCTTCACTTAACATTTAGTGACTTTTGGCTTGTAATGGGTACAGACGTACAGTAGTAATTATCCTCTGTTCTCAGAGAGTAAATTTAGACCTGAGAACGGGCTGGCCTAGCTTGCCAGACGATGGCTAGTCTTGCAAGCCCATGACAGGCCTGTGAGAGAGCACACATGCACGGCACCGTGGAAGCAATCATCGGAGTGGGACACGTTTGAAGATCTTCTCGGGCGAGTAAAGAAAAGAGCACTTGCCACTGGGGGTCGGTGAGCAGAACAGAACAGATGCTGCGTCCGTACTGCCATCCCCTAGCGAAGATCACATCTGGATTTAGCGGGAGCACAACAAGATACTACGTGTTGTCGTCCTACAAATAAAACTAGAGAAGGTGTGTTAATAGCTCAATGATTAGATCATAAAGTTATTTAAATGTATACGAGATAGCCTCATTAGGTCACCCTACATTTGATAAATTAAGACACGTCGATATTTTCTAAAGATTTTATCGTCTCGTAGAGCATAGCTTACTCTTATGTTGAGAGAGAAGCTTCGTACGAGATTTAATTAGCGACTTGGGTCGCCTTGGACTTCTTAAGGTCGCATCTAGAGCTTTCCGTACGGGATTTGGAACTCTAGACCTCTTAAATTTTTTAGTTTATTAGATAAAGTTTACATCCCCTCATGAAGTTTATATAGACTAGAGGTCCATAACAAATTATAAGAATTAGCAAAAGAAAGGTAGTTAGATAAAACTTGGTCATAGTGGTCCAAAGGGGGGAGGGACATAATCTATAATGGACATAATCTAAAGAAGTCATAGCTACTTGCTAAGGTGAAGCGAAAACATTTCTGCTGCAGAATCAATGGAATGTTCCTGCAATAAGATGTATTTCTTCAGACGAAGTTACTTCCTTCCCTGACATATGTTTACCACAGGCTGCCTGCAAAATTGTTGGATGCAGCATCAATGTAGCTGTAATCCAGAACTTGGTTCTTGGATGCAACACACATTGTCCCGGACAGGTATAGCAAACACGATTATGTCAAAACAAGTTAAAAGTGTATTATTTGTACTGTACTGATTAGATCACAAGCGTACTAATTCTATCTATTGGTCATTTTAATGCAGTGGCTACAGACTTTGCTTTACCCAATGATCAAAAGCAAAGTGAGCAAAGTAGGGCATGTGTGGCAAGGCTTTGCCGTTGCACAATCAGAACCTCTTTTACACTTTGTGCTTTGCTCAGGCAGCCATGGTGAAGCTATACTACAGGAGATGTCTTGTACCCCATGGTGAAGCTATTACTGTAGAGAGCTTTATGGCCTGGAGAGAACGTTTTGAAGCTAAATTGACGTGGTCTCTCTGGAAGAAGGATACGGTGCAGTATTTAGGGTGAGAATGGATTTGGGGAAGCTCTTTGCGAGTGAGTGCGACAGAGAAGAGGATATCAGCTATGCACTACTACTAACATCACGCAGCGACAAGAAAATTTCACATTATTAAAACTTCATTAGGTTTGTAGCCGCATATGGCAAGTTTAATTCTTACCACATACACGTCTCATGTGTTAGAGATCTAGAAAGTTTTTTTTCTTGGAACCCAGTGATTTAGAAAGTGAGTATAAGATTTCCTTATTTTGCCAAGTTGTAGCGTCAGTTTTTATTATGTAATCATAAACTATTAATTTTATCAAAAATCTGGTGTATATTGACATGGGACAATATGCGAAGCATGTGCCATTTACTAGTAATCTATAATGGACTAGACTTTTTATAATTTTCTAAACTCTTTGACTTGTTTTGACCGATTTTGAATGGACTTAATCCTTTTACTATTTTTATGTGACTTGATGAGCCGGTCCGTGTAAGAGCATTACTTCCTCAACGCTACGTGTCCGGTAGCCACGTCGGTGAGTTGGACGAAAGCAACAGCACGTCACCCAATGGGCGTGTTTTGTTTACAGCCGCCGTACTCGCCCAGCGATCTCTTCTCAGGTTGGCGCGTCGGGACACCCACCGGCACAAGAATCGGGCGTCCTGTTCTGGCTGTACTAAAAACTCACGACCACAAGGCACGGGCGATCGCGCTCACCGGTCACCGCATTGGCTAATTAACCACACTGTGTGCGTGCGTGTGTCGCAGAGCTGCATCGGTGCGTATGACGACGCGCGCCACCCGCGCGCCGGCGCCAGCCCCCGCACCAACCCGTCGCGCGGTGCAGCCAGCCCCGCGCGCGGGCACCGCCGCACAGTGCACGCGAGGACGCTCGGCAGCCTCGCCGATCGAGCCGACTCTCGCTTTCCACCGATCCTGCACTGCACGGCGGGGCACGGGAGCACGTGCCTATGCTTTGTGTACGTGCCGGTCGATGGATCACAAGCCTCGGCTCGCTTGATCTATTCTGCTACGACCACCGCCCACCGGCGTTTACTTCTGCCGGTTGTCCTCGCCGTCGGTGGTAGTTGAGAAAGCGTGGCCTTCAAGCGAGAGAACGTAACGCACGGCACGGACGATCCAATAAACGAGACCGGTCGTACATGTATGTACGTGTACCACACCTCAAGAACAAGAAACCTCTGCGTCCGTGCTACCATGTAAGTATTGTTGGCATGCACCTGGCACGCATGCAGCGCGTAGTTGGTAAAACTGTATCCAATTGGAAGCTAACCGTGAAACCCCACGCTCCACGTCTCCGATGCGTAGTGGCTTTTGAGTAGGTCCATAAATCAACGAGTGACAAATCCGCCCCACTCTAGCTAATGCACAATAGCTTCGGTATGATACACAATAATCTAAAGTGAGGCAACCACGTACCGTAGCATCATGATGCCAAGGGACCGTAGAACGATCGATGTTGATGTAGCATCCGCCACATACTAACATGCGTGCATGCATGGTGCTTGTCCATAGTGGAGCATTCAAGACACTTAGAATGATCAAGTAGCTAGAGCGCTAGAACTGTTTGTCAGTGCTATGTCCGGTCACTTCCACGTCTTTGATCGGCAGTAGTACTAGCTGCACCCGTGCACGCACACGTCCGCGAGAACGTAACGCGCATGTGCACGTATCTACTAGGCTGGTCCATGACAGCGCCGTCTCACGCCATTCCGGATAACTAACTATTTGACCCGTAACCCGTTTTAGCTTTGCTCTACGTGTCACGGCTTATCTGATGCGAGAAAAACACATACTTAAGAACGAATATTTAGAACGGATAAGTTACAAGACAAGGGTCGCAGATGTCAAGCTTGACCCGAGTGGCCTGGCTAGGTGTCGCGCACCTCTAGTCGTCCGAAAGGTAGGAATAATCGGAGCCGTACCGGTGATGTGATGCCCGAAGCTTCGGTCAATTAATTCGGTTTCGAGTGGATACGTGGGTGGGAACCACGACAAGTCACCGTGGTAGAGGTTCTGTCTACAATTTCCTTTGATGTGTCTTTTCCTCGGGCCATCATAGATGCGAAGCTAGTGGTTTGAAATGACTTTGTGTCCCGAACCCGAATCGTCTCGGTAACCCTGTCCAATGAATGACATTTCTCTTAGGTCTTACTCCATCACAATAGACAGTTTTTAGAGAAGTCCATATACTCCCTCCGTCCTAAAATATAAGATATATTTTAATTTGTTAAGATAAGACTTTGACCAACGCTTACTCCATTAGTATATGGTTTATTTGATATAAAATTATAATTTTAAGTAAATACTTTTGAATACTAATCTAACGACATCAATTTTATGTCATATAAATTACATACTAATGAAGTAATCGTTGGTCAAAATCTTGTCTTAACGAATCAAAATACGCCTTATATTTTGGGACGGAGGGAGTATAATGTCATCACGAACGAACTCATACGACCGGTTTCGTCACAAGCATTTATAGAAGCTTAGTACACACCTCTCAAAATTAATATATTTTTCATGATACTTAGGAAAAAAGTTATCTTCACTAAAGATAATTTACTTGAGTGGAACTGGATGGGGAGTAAAATCTGTTGCTTCTATGATTAGGATGAAGCTATTGAACATCTATGTTTGACTGTCAGGTGACCTATTTTGTATGGCAAGTAGTCCAAATCACTTTTAGTTTACCTACACTGACTACCATTCCTCATGTGTTTGGGCAATGGTTAGCTAGTTTGAGACATTGGTTGCGATCACAGATACTTGTTGGTGCGATAGCCATGTGTTTGGTCTATTTATTTTCATCGTAATGATATTTCTTTTGACAATAAGCTTTTGTTCCATCCAAATCAGATTATCTTTAGGTGTGACGTTTTACTGAAATGTTGGACACCCTTGCAGAACCAGGAATGCAAAGAGATTATGGTGCAAGGAAGCAAGCGAGTAGTAAATCTTGGCAACAAAGCTTTTTGCAGCTAGCTGGTGTTGTTGCAGACGTCTAGGCGATGGCGTCCCTCCAACCATCTGAAGTAGTTTACTCTTCTTGCTTTTTGATCCAGTCGTTCGCTTTTGGATAATTTTTTATTTGTTTTATCAGACTTTGTAACCATTGAATTTTGTTGAGTTGTGTGCATCCACAATAAAAATCTTTCTACTAATTTTTTTATTAATCAGTGGTCTAGTGATCACCATTTAGTCATAAATTAGTTAGCTTGAAACACGATATTCCAATATATTACATCTAAAAATCAACCATATCTAGGCTGATAAGAAAAATGCTTCGTGGAAGAACTACATGTGGCCCTGTGGTGACGGGAGTCACCTGTCTGTCATTTGGAGTTTTGGACTGACCAATCATGCATCCTCACGCGAACGATCTCGAAGACCCAATCAAAACACCGAAGACTTGGACCCGGCAACATGGATCATTCGATGACGCGACGCACCAAATCATTCATCGACTGCCAGCAATATGTACGACAAAATTGAAATTTCTCCCCCTTTCCTTTTTGCGCTGAACAACCACGAAGAAATTAGCAAGCAAGTCGAGTAAAAGTAAAAAGGACCGGTGGTACTGCTAGCTGCAGACCGAATGAAGTCAACTTTTCTTCCACTAATTTTCCACGTGCAATTTTGATGTTACTCTCGTGAGAGTAGCCCTTCGGGTTTACCAGCAACGCTGAGTGTGCTATCTCTCTCTTTTTTTTCAAGGGAAATTCGTGAGTCGTCTTCTTCGTTGCTTCCTTCTACATCCATCGAGAGTGATAGATGCATAATTAGGTGATTATCATCAAATTGTAAATATGCTCTTAGAACCTTAGATTATTTGAAACATTTTCACCTAAAGCTTCAGCTCTAACAGTCGGGTTCCTAGACATCCCTCTTTCAGCACAGCAGCTTCTCGGGTACCTCTGCCTCCCCAGCATAGTTAGTCTACAGCTGGTTCTAAAAATACCACGACCCGAACGAACAAGGCTTAATTAATGAACCAATGGATTCCCAAGCTATGTTAGCCGCCAAGAGTTGATCCAAGGATGAGGGCATGCACGTCATCAACTGTATATCCATGCTGATCTTGTCAGGAGGAGAATCAAACGTTGTCATCCTATACGGCCCGAACAACAAACTGGCACCTCCTAGCATTGCACAAAACATCGAAAGGTAACGGGAGGTAGACCTCGCTGGTGCTGGAATGCCCGAAGATTATGTGCCCGATGCCGCATCCGATCAGGCTTCCGCCCAGCGCACGGAGACAACTCAAATTGATGGAGACAAAACTCTAGGCAGCTACTGCTATTAACTAAACTGACCTAAGCGTATGGGTCTCCCTCCCATACCTCTCATACCTGCAGTGGCGAGGACGCCGGAGGAGATGGGGCCGGCGAGCTAGGCGGAGGAGCAGTGAATTTAGACAAATCGCGTGACTACATTGTAGCAAGGGAAGCGCTGAGGGCACAAGGCCAATATGCTCTGTAACACGACCACGCTTAGTTTCACGTTTTTTGAATAGGAATCGGGAGGGAACACGACCTTTGTCTGTTCTCGGAGAACCGAAAGGGACAGGAACAAATAGGGAGAAGTGAGAACATTTCATAGGTGAGGCAGGTAACCTAAAACGCGGGGACACGAAGACAGGAAGCCTAGAAACACTGACAAGGTAAAGAGAGTATCTGGGTAAAGAGACCCCACATGTCAGTGCCACGACGCGGGGGACACGCAGAGCATGCAGTGAGTGATGCGCTCCACCACCCCGCGCCGCCACTGCCACCACGCACGGCACCGGTGCCCTCCTCCGGGTCCCACACGGAAGTGAGGGACGCCGAGACGCCCTCTCGTTTCCCACTCGCGTTCCCCCGGGCTCCGCGTGGTCGCTGAGGCCGAGGAATTAGACAAAGGCCACCACCCCGAACAAGCGAACAAACACCTTGCGCGCACCACCCCACCTCTGCTCCGCTCCGTTGCCATGGCCTCGCCATGACTCCACCACCCATAGCTACCGCTCCCGCACACACCACTCCTCCTCCTCCCCACCCCATGCTTCCGTGCTGCGGCCTTCTCCGCCTGCTCGTGCTCCTCCTCCTGCTGTTCCAGGCGCTCGCGCAGGGGCAGCCGCTCTCGCGGCAGGACCTCGCCGCGCTCTACGGGCTGCGCGCGTCCCTGGGCCTGCGCGCGCGCGACTGGCCGGTGAAGGCGGACCCGTGCACCGGCTGGGCCGGCGTCGTCTGCCGCGCCGGCCGCGTCGCGAGGATCCGCCTCGGCGGGCTCCGCCGCACCCGCACCGGCTCCCGCGTCGCGGGATTCGACGTCGACGCGCTTCGGGGGCTCACGGCGCTCGAGGCCTTCGACGCCTCGGGGTTCCCGCTCCCCGGTCGGATCCCGGCGTGGTTCGGCAGCGGCCTCCCGCCGTCGCTCGCGGTCGTGGACCTCCGCTCCGCCGGCATTAATGGCGAGCTGCCCCCCGATTTTGGCATGTCCGGGAACCTAACGACCCTTCTTCTCGCTGGTAACACACTCTCCGGCCGGATACCGGCGTCGCTGTTCTCCACTAAGGGTCTACAACTTCTTGATCTTTCTAACAACAATCTCACTGGCGAGCTACCAAACTTGTCCGTCTCCGCCGGCCATGGAGCTGGAGTTTTGTTTAACGCTTCGTGGAATTCATTGTACGGTGCAGTTGGCGATGGCCTTGGGTCTATCAAGAAGAGGTTTCAGGTGGTCGATGTGTCGAGCAATTACTTTGATCAGGTGGCCAGTACTGGATTTGGGAATGGCTCTGATGGAACAGTGTATATCAGAATGAATTGCTTGTCAGGTATACCAAGCCAGCGCAGCCTTGGAGACTGCGAGGAGTTCTATAAGAGGAATGGGTTGCCATTGCCACAGCCACCCCAGGCATGGCCATCACCAGCCAAGAAAGGGGTCAAGTGGAAGTATGTATTGGCCGGAGTTCTTGGAGCTGCGGCAATTGTGGTGGTTCTTTTCCTTGTGGCACTGGTGTTTTGCTTGATGAGGAGGAGGGGGAGAAGGAGACCGAGAGGAAGAGGGTTGGAGCAGAACGAGGAAGGCATCCGCTCTGGGCGCAGGAGCAGCAGCGTGAATCCGGTGGTGTTGTCACCCACAGCAGCCTCCCGGGCAGCTAATAGTCCATCCAAGGGTTTGCCTATCATCGTGGATGAGTTCACCTATGAGCAGTTGCACCATGTTACCGGGGGCTTTGGGGATGACAACCTTGTCAAGCATGGGCACTCTGGTAACATTTACCGTGGTGTCTTAGACAGTGGCTTCAATGTTGTCGTCAAAAAGATTGACCTGAAGAGCGGTAAGAAAAACATAGTGGAATTGGGCTTTCTTGTGAAACATTCCCATGGGAGGATTGTTCCATTGCTGGGGCATTTGTCCAAGGACGAGGAGGAATTGCTGGTCTACAAGTACATGGCAAAGGGAGATTTGACAACCGCGCTGCACAAGAAGCCAGTGGATGCTGAAGAGGGGTTGCGTTCATTGGATTGGATAACAAGACTGAAGATTGCCATTGGTGTGGCTGAGGCCTTGTGTTTCCTTCACGACGAGTGTAGTCCACCATTGGTTCACAGGTATGCTAATGTAACCATGCAGTATTGCCAGTATGGTAATTATTGAAAAGATTTTACTGCGTAAAACATCTGATAGCTGTCATAAGCTGGTTTCAATGTTAACATCATGATCAGAACGTGGAATTTCCAGATGCTATATAGCTCAATAGATGATTGCCAATTAATAAAGAAGTTCCACTGAAGAGGACAAGTGAGGTAGTGATAGAAGCAGAACAATTTAACCTATGTAGGAATTTAAAATGGTGAGTAGTTGCACAGCTGATGGGGTCCTCTACATGGCCTCCTGGAGACCTCTCACATTAGTTGGTTCACTAATGCATTTCCACGAACCAAATCTCAAAATGAAAATAATATGTACAAGGCTTCTGTTGCCCAGCCATTTAAAAGTAAGGACATCAAACACCATGGTTGAAAAATAAATTTTCTAATAACTTGTTTGTTTAAGAAATGTATCACATGAATTTATGAAATGTTCACCTTTCTGACATACATATGTTGCTTTTTATCATTTCCTGCATGCATGTGGTTTATTCACACGTGCAATATGTTGTAGAGACCCACGAATATGCAAGGAACAGTAAGGTCGATATATCATCTATTTAATTTATTGTGTAACTATATGAAAGCACCATGTCTTTGTCATGGTGTTGCAATTACTTAAGATGACATATCTTTTGGGGTCTTAGTGTCATCAATCATTGCAAAATACTCTACGCACTGAACTTTTGATGTACTTGATGCTAGTCATATTTTATTCCAGTTACCTAATGTTTATATTCTCTATAATTTTTACTCCAATTCTGAGTTGATGTGCGTAGCTCAATTTCTTCCATGTTTGACTAACTGTTAGTACATGTTTTGCTATTTCATTCTAATCTTGTCATATTAATTGTAGAGATATCCAAGCAAGCAGTGTGCTTCTTGATGACAAATTTGAAGTTTGCCTTGGAAGTTTGAGTGAAATTTGCACTCAACAAAGTGAGGGTAGCCAAAGCTTCTTTAGGATGTTGAGATCATCAAAGTAAGATATCTATGTTATCCTCTGTTTTCTTATTAGCCTGAGGTCAGCATGGGTATAACCATTCCTGTCAATTCCCCGACAAATTCTGATTTTAATTGGCATACTATTCTCAAAAGAAACTTCAGTGTTTATACTCACCTCAACGGTATTAACTTGAGAATCTCATTAGCATAAAATAAGAACGAAGTGCAGTTTCAACTCAGAGGAAAAGTAGTGACCTATTTAGTTGGTTGATACAATTTACCCTAGTTTAATACGTACAATAAAGTTTAATTCATTAAACTGGAGATTATAACTGGAGTTTCTTACTAGAAGCAGTGTGGCTACACAAACTTTTCCTCCGAGAATGTGTAGCTGCACATTTAACTAGACTATTCATCATATGTGTTAGTGATTCCCCATTCCACTTACATAGGAAACAAGATTTCTGTTAGGAGTTATTTAGGTCCTGTTTAGTTGAAGCCTAAGAAAACCTAAGCATGCCAAATATTTTTATCTAACTTGGCTAACTTGTGGCCAAGAAAAATGGAGCCACAAGTGTGGCAAGTTTAGCAAAAAAAAATGAGTGTATGACACATGAGCCATGAGGCTAAGAAAATGTGACTAGCCATAGTTATGGCATAAACCAAACACTAGACTAACTTTCTTAGCCAAGTTGTGGCAAAACTTTGGCTTCCAACTAAACACCGATGAAACAGTGTATATCAAGATGATAGTGACCAATGCAAGTTATCAATACTGAATATTCCTTATGACAAATGGCTGTTTTTTCCAGTTATTGTAACATATCATTGTAATTCATACTGTATCCCTATGAGGTTGGGAAGCTTTCACATCATCTCCCAAAACGAATGTACTAGTCCACTTGTGGGTCATACAAAAATGGGTTGTCCGCATGTAAACAGCACACTTGCTATACAAATTCAGTGTTTGTTTAAATATATGTGAAGAATATCAGGGCCTTTGCTGACATTAGTATTTATCTCTTTCTTATGGCAGGTCACTCGACAAGAACACTTCAGGTGTGTAAAGCTTCTGCATAGCTCCTCTACACCAGTTTTATAATCTGTACTGTACAACCAGTGTGTAAATAATTCTGATGTGCAAAATAAACACATGTTGTCTAATATTACAGTACGTGCTTCTCACCAACAGGTCCACCAGCTAGCTGTTCATATGATGTTTACTGCTTTGGTAAGGTGCTACTTGAGCTAATCACCGGGAATGTTGGTGTGAGTGGCTCAAATGACAGAGTCTCAGAGGAGTGGTTGGCAAGCACGTTAGGTTACATTGAAACTCGTGACAAGGAGAGTGTCTCAAATATTGTAGATCCTTCGCTTATTGTGGATGAAGACCACCTAGAAGAAGTGTGGGCAGTGTCCATTGTTGCGAAGACATGCTTGACTCCAAAGCCCTCCAGACGGCCACTTGCTCGGTACATCTTGAAAGCGCTGGAGAATCCGCTAAGGGTGGTGCGGGAAGAGCTCTTCTCCAGTTCACCTCGGCTCAGGAGTACATCATCTCGAAGCTCTTGGCGCTCTGCTTTCCATGGACACTCATGCCGGGGCTCGGAGTTCATGCCAAAATCAGGGAAAGCCCTTGCCAGAAAGCAGTCGGTGAAGTCACAAGGAAGTGACGATGAGGAGAACTCGTTCCCGTTCAAGAGGGCTTCGCGGGAGATATTCTTGGATCCAGTAGAATTGGAAGACGATTCTGTTGTGTAGGATCACCACAGATTAGCAATACTTTACATGCGCTGGGACATTTTTTTAACCTCAGTTGTGTATAATTCATCTGATGTGCATATTTTGATGCCCCTAGGTGAAAAAACTGTGTATACAGGTAGTAGGCTTCTTTCTCTTCCCCCTTTTCGTTTCAATGTTCCGTAACCTGTACTGAGAATAAATGGCGTGCTGCACAGCGTGCGCGGCCCTCGAATGCAAGCGGCCGGTATTTTCCTGAGCAAACCCATTTGCCATCCTGGACTTCTGAATTACGGACTTTAACTCGTTCAACGTACAATAGACTCTTGTATTCTGAAAGTGATTACTGTGCTTTAACGACAGAAGAGAGTTTAGGTCTGGGGAGTGTGGAGCTGATCTTGCGCTAAAGAGCCTGCAGGTTCATCTCGTTGAAAAGAACAAATCCATTCATTGGGCTATGTAAGAACTAGGAAGAAATGGGAGCACTGTCCGCAGTTTCTGGCTTTATCCGCATTGCTACTTGACCCAGCTTAATCTATGTTTGAATCAGGTTGTCGTTCCTGTAAAAATAAAATGGGCATCTTGAATTTCATCTTCATCTATGATGGTGGGTAAAATCCAAGAAATGAACTGCAAAAAAAGAAAAGTACCAAAAATAAAGGTCCCACAAGTACCAAAAATAAAGGTCCCACCGAGACTTGAACTCGGGTTACTGGATTCAGAGTCCAATGTCCTAACCACTAGACCATGGGACCATCTCGATAGCAAAACCAGTGGTCGACTACTAATAGTATCTTTATCAGTAGACGCACTGCGTTGTAGAACATTCTTATTATTATGCTTACAAAGAATCTCAGTAAGCTTAATCGTGTACTTCAATATGTCATAGGCAGATTAAGGCATGAAATAACTATTTGAATCCAACGGCTAGGTCTATGATGTAGTCTCATCAAACGAAATATTTTATTGCTAGAAATCTGATCGAGAGCGCTGCAGCGCAATAATCCATTTTTTAAGGCAATCAAAGGGGTGGGGAACTCCGCCTGAATTATATTAATTCAAAAGAGGGAGTTTACAAGATCATCGTTGCATCGCAAGGAAAGATAGTCATGCCAAAAATTGGCTGCCATCTTTGAGTCGGGATGCTTGAACTGTGAGACCATAACGTGAGATCAGAGGGAATGTTTTCAATCGTGTTTACAACTAGAATATCACTGTGTCTGAAGACTTCGACATTACGGGATCCCAGATCTTCCATAGGATAGTAGGAGGATCGACGACCAAATCAACCTGTCGAGGTTGAAGGGCAACGGTTGAAAGGACTAGTGGTTGGAGTGATCGCTGGGCATTGCCAAACTGCCATGGATGTCGGGCAATCGAAGAACATGTGATAGCTATCTTCATGAGGGTCCTCGTACCTTGCGCAGATAGCGTCTTGCTGAAGCGTAGGAGATTGGCTTTCGTGTTGAGTCTGTTCTTACATAGCAGCTAGAAAAAAAAATCTTTACTTTATTTGGGACGCGAGAGGACCAAATGAAACTAGTGCTAGTGCCCCATGGCTGGCTCATCAGCTGAGCGTATGCCCCTCTAGTTGAGAACTTTGACCCATCCAGCAGCCTTCCGGTGTCCGAGCGATCAAAGAGAGTGAAACCTGCAAAGAAGAAGATATCACGAGCAGCTCGGAGGAAACATTACTGGTTAGCCAATTTCGTAGGCCGAGTTCCAGACCTTCAAGCACAACATCCTGAAACTGAGACGTTGGGGTTATTATGGTGGCTAAAGAGAGCTGGGTATGTTGTGGCAAGAGTTTCTGGTAGTAGTCAATGATCATGCCAGAAGAAGGTAGAAGCGCCCTTATTAGCGGTGGAGGCGGTTAGTTGCGAAACCAGTGGCATCTGGTTGAAAATAATAGAAGCTAGGAAGGAAGGAGCAGCACTATGGGTAGAAAATGCGTTGTGGTTGTTTGAGAGTAACCAAATTTTTCATGGGTAAAAGGATCTGGGCTTCGACTAGAGAGGGGGTGAGTAGAAGATTAATATAGTCTAAACCCGAAACTAACTTCTACACAAACATCTCTATAACACTAAGGGGGTGTTTGGTTAGGCTTTTCAGCAGCTTTTTACTAGAAAAAGCTGCAGCTCAACCAAATGACTAGCTTTTCAGCAGCTTTTGCCAACGATAGTTGTGGACTTTGCAGTGCAAACTCAGCTGTTTAGAAAAACTTCCTTCTGCCAGCCTTTTGCAATGTGCTGAAGTTTTTGTGCTCATTTTCTAAAATGCTATAGATAGTTTGGATTAACCAAAGAAAACAAGTATGGAGAAGAGCAAGAAAACAACCACACATGAGATACATAATTTATTATCGTAGTTCGAGCCTTTGGCAAAGCTCTACGTCCCCGTCGAGGAAGCTTGATCCGACGATTGCAGCCAGCATAAAATCGTTCTCTTTCCTCAAGAAGTTTATCGATGCGAAGCTTTCTTTCTATTGTGGTAGCACTTCACCTTGCGATAGGCGAGTTTCAAACCCTCACAAACTTCTTGGGGTTTTTCACAATCCCTTTGAAGGCTCCGAAGTGATTTCTTTGCCATCTAAGAGACGCCAATCTCTAAGAGTAACAGTCTTCAATCAGTTCGGCTTGGAGATGAACTCTTCCTTGATGCTCAACTATGACTCAATCTCTTTCTCTCAAAGGTTTTTATACAAGGATGATAACTTGGGCTTTACGAAATGTAAAGTAGCACTCAGGAGAGCAAATGAATGGATTGACAAATGACATATGTGCAAAGAGGCTTTGGTATCTATATAGCCAACCCCTTAAAAAAGCTAGCCATTAGTACAAAAATGGAGGAATTCATAACTTTTGAGATGGGACTCAGAGGTTCGGACGTTTGGAAGCAATGGCTCTTTGATTGTTTAGAAATAAATCTTGGAACTTTCGAGACAAACTCAGAGGTTTTGACTTTTAGAGCATAGCGGATAGGAGTATATGTCGGAGGTTCGAACTCGAAGCTAGACCCTCCAGGATGTTGAATCAGCTTACCAAGGCGTGGTTAGAATGGACTTCCGGAAGTTCCAACATTGCACTCGGACCTTTTGAGATTTCAAGAATTTTCAACAAAGGATGAACATTCTGAGCCTCATTCACGGAGGTTTGACATTTGACTCGGACATTCTGAGATTTCAAAAGATAAGTCCAGGACAGGTTTTTATAGGCTCTAGGAAATTTCAAAGGGCTCAATTTTTCAAGGCAAAATGAATTAGGCATTTCCAAGAATGGAACACGGAGGTTCTGGAAAATCTTGGATGTCCTGTCATCTAGAAGAACAGACATGAAGGGTGTCGGTGTTTATATCCGGCAATAATGAATACGGGGAGGTGTGAGCACAGAAGATCTAGATGGGTGCATACGGGAGACAATGTTTAGACAGATTCAGGCCCTCGAAGAGAGGTAATACCCTACGTCCTGTGTTGGATGGATCGTACTGACTGTATCCTGTATGAGGGTATGTGTTTATGCTAAGAGAGCTTATGAGGCTATGGTTATGGCCTATCAAAGGATACTGATCGGGAGGTCCCTACCTAGCCTTATATAGGCGACCGAGGTAAATTTACAAGAGTCCAGATCGGCTTACAGATCGATCTCTTAATCGGTTACAACTGCCACCCGGGTATGCCGGGCAGGTATTAGTCTGTGTCTTGTTCTCCAAGTTGGTGAGGCGCCCCGTGTAGAAGTCGGACTCCGAATAGTCGGCCCGGCCCACTCTGTGTCCAGAGGGTCGGATTCATCCTCCTTGACGATACCCGGGTGCCATACTATCAGTAGCCCCCGAGTCCTTCACGATCTGGCTGTTGTCCGCCTTCTCCCTTGAGCAAGTTTCCCGGGTGATATCCGCGTGAGCGCGCCGTCTTATCGCTTGCAGGGAGATTGTGAGGGACTCATAGAATTCCTGTGAAAAAGACAATAACAAGCTGAGTAATATTCACTCGTAAGGCCGGAATATCATGGCAGATGAGTTAATAGCGAGTAAATCCTGGTGGTATCCGGTCTATCCTAGTGGACAGAGACCAGCTAATAGCCCAGCGTGGGACATACCATGAATCCCGACTGAATTCCCGAGTAGCACCTGGTTTCCCGAGTGGCTCGGGTCCAGCTAGCGTCCCTCTGGGGGCGTGCCCTTGAAATTCGCGTCAGAATCAGAACACAAGCTGTAGCACTTCGGTCCCGAGTGGCGGAGCCTTATACCCAGATGTTCCACTGAATTCGGAAGTTCCGGATCTCAGAGATTTCAGGGTAAAGTTCCCGGAATATCCGGGTGGAGAAACCGGTAGCTCCGAGTTGCTCGGTATCCAACTAGCGGCCCACTGGAGGCGCACTACTGCCGCCCTTCACTCGGGTGTATTCAGGTGGCTGTGGATCCCTAGAGATCAACCACTGAAACCCTTCAAACTATAACGCTTCAGTCCCGAGTTGTTCGGTGACCGACTAGCGGCCCGTTGGAGGCACGTTACCGTTGCTCTTCTTTTTTTTTCGTTGTTATCGTGAATGCACAGATGGTGCATCCACTGGGAAGTAGCTCCCGAGCCTCCGGCCGACTGGAGCAGTCGGGCGGAGGTTCTTTGTTAGCCTGTAGATTCCATACTGGGGACACGATCAGTGCACCCAGTGGGTGTAACCCTTGAGCCTCCGGCCGACTGGAACAGTTAGGCGGAGGTTCTTTTTGGCTTGTAGGTTTCACATTGGGGGCACGATCAGTGCACCTAATGGGTGTAGCCCCCGAGCCTTCACTCGGTTCATGGAACCAAGCGGAGGGTCTTTATGCTTTTTCTTGAGTAGCTGATTTTGTATCGTCTATGCAGAGTCTAGCTAGGAGGTACCGGGACAAACCGAGTTCCTCCAGGCCAAGCTCCCGGCCTTCGATCGACTCAGCCAGCGCCAGGCCGAGTGGGAAAACTTGAAAGGCACCCTCCGCACAGTGCAGGAGCGGGTGACCTTGAAGGAAGCGCAGATCAAGTCCTTGAAGGTGGCTGGTCGGGTGGCCTGCGACGCTTTGTGGGAGGACGACCTGTCTCTGATCAGGCGAAGGCCCGCTGACGTCCCTGACGAAGAGGTCCCGGCGCTGATGGAGGAAATCCATGCTGCCACGAATTCCCTAGCCGACCGTGCCAACCTGTAAAAGTAGGGATATGTATATGAACTGTTCGAAATACATGTCAAATACTCGGGAAGCCCGAGTGTCACTCTTTTATGCGTATCTTTAGCGAACATGTTCTGTGTTTGTTAATATCTTTCGTAAAGATTCGTTCGTGTGTAAGTTAGCTCTTTATGTGTGCTCTTGCCGATCCGTCATAGCCCCCATTGCGTAGAGATTAGCCGTGGGCTGTTTCCCGTGTAGCGCAGGGTTGTGGCGTAGACCGGTGATCGAAGACGAAGAGTTAACGCTAAACTTTTTACACCGTACTAAAATAATTGTTCGAAGGAGAAGGGCCCGAGTGCGGTTGGGCGCACCCGGTATGGTGTAGCCCCCGAGTGTCCACTATGCGAAGCTGTGAGCGTGCATAGCGGACCAGTCGGGAACCCCAAGAGTTACTCGGGTGGAGCAAAGAAATATTTTATTCATGTATTCATACTTAAAATATGGAAGTACAAAGCTTAAGCATAGAAGTGACTTAGCTGTTCAATGTTCAAAGCGTTGGTGATGAGGCTGCCGTCCTTATCCTTCAATCGGTAAGCCCTCAGGCGCAGCACTTTAGCGACAATGTACGGGCCCTCCCACGGTGGTGAGAGCTTGTGCTTGTCCTTGTTGGACTGGACTTGGCGCAGGACCAAGTCGCCAATATTGAACGCGCGCCGTGTATGTGCCGGCTGAGATCCGCGATGGGGATTGACTGGTCACCGTTGTTTGTCAGCGTGTCCGAGTCAACAATGAAGGCCTCCTGAGAGGGATGGTGGCTTCCCGATCTCTCGAAGCCGTCCGAGTCGTAGTCAAGGACGGGTAAGAGGGACTCGATCGTGCCAGCCAGTCAGGATCCCTGCTCGACGGGTGGGAACCCGTGTTCAAACAGCAGATCCGACTTCGGCTCAAACTCATCCTTGGGGAGGAAAGCCGAAGGCGTGGACTCTGAAGTGAGTCCGAGTGAAGATGGTGATGAAGCCTCCGTTGATTGGCGGGAAGCCGAGTTGCAAAGGTGAAGCTTGCCGAGCTTGTCAGCGATGAAGTCCAGCTTTCCGAATCGAAAAAACTGTGCTGGGTCGGGGACAACGTCCAGGGAGTCAAATCTCATGATTTGGCCTGGGACAAAGTCGCCGTTGTCGTTGGGGAAAACCCATCTGGATCCATTTAGATGGGTCTATGTGCGCTGCCCCTACCTGGCGCGCCAACTTTCGGTGTTTATATCCGGCAATAATGAATACGGGGAGGTGTGAGCACAGAAGATCTAGATTGGTACGCACGGGAGACAATATTTAGACAGGTTTAGACCCTCGAAGAGAGGTAATACCCTACGTCCTGTGTTGGATGGATCATATTGACTGTATCCCGTATGAGGGTATGTGTTTATGCTAGGAGAGCTTATGAGGCTATGGTTATGGCCTGTCAAAAATTACCGATCGGGAGGTCCCTACCTGGCCTTATATAGGCGACCAAGATAAGTTTACAAGAGTCCGGATCGACTTACAGATGGATCTCTTAATCGGTTACAACTGCCACCGGGTATGCCGGGCAGGTATTAGTCCGTGTCTTGTTCTCCAAGTTGGTGAGGCGCCCCCGTGTAGAAGTCGGACTCCGAATAGTCGGCCCGGCCCACCCTGTGTCCAGAGGGCCGGATTCGTCCTCCTTGACGATACCCGGGTGCCATACCATCGTTAAAGGGTAACTTGGATGTTTCGAGTTCCCTGACTCTTCACACACAAGAGGAACCCCAATGTTCCAACACCAAACTCGAAGGTTCTGACTTTTGCAGAAGGTGTGAGAAAAAAAAGTTTCAAAATGCTTCTTTAGATTTGGAAATTGATTCCTAGTTGAGTATTAGTAAGGCATTCTCATCAGCTTCCAGATTTAGAACCCCCTTAATAGTACGGCTTTCGCTAGATTCAATGTGATTCCTTAAATCACTAAAAGAGCTAGAAAATTATTCTTGATCTTCATTTCTTCATGTTGTCTTTGTTAGAACTTTTGAGGGGTTGCCAACATTGGTTGTACCACTACTTTTGGGGGCTAAAACACCTGATCACATTTGATGTACACATTAGTTTCTTAATCATTTTGTCATTACTTATAAATATCCAAATGGGGGGCCAAGATGCAGTTTCAATTGGAGGTTTTCAGAGTGGAGGAACTTAAATAAAAGGCATGTGTTTTGGGTTATTACATTTTTTTATCCCTAGATTAGTGAATTTTGGGTTGCAAACCGATTCCCAAGGGACTAGGCATTGAGCTCTAGAACATGTGTCCTGTGCACTCCAGAAGATGCTCGTCTGATCTATTCAATGGTTGCGATAGTGGTTCGGGACAAGAGAAAGAAAGACGTGAAACAAGTTGGGAGGCTATCTAGACGACAGATACGAGGATGAAGTGTTCACCTTTGGGGAGGAGGGTTGCGCGCCAGCCAGAGAGGTATTTGTCACATTTGTCAATGATAGGACGGAAGATAGAGGAAGGAAGTTTGTTGAGGGATAGATTTAGACCAAGGTAGGTTCAAGGGAAATATCCGATTGAGGTTCCAAGAGTTGTGGCTATGGAGGTGGCCATCTTAGGATCGACGTGCATGGGGATGAATGTTTGTCACGCCCTGAATTTTTCTAAGCATGCATTGCATCGTGTCATCCGCATGTTAGGCATGACCTCATCATCTTATGCATCTAAACCCTAATCCGGGGATTCACCCCATCTCCTTCTCGATCGATATCCGTTGCTGCCCTCGCGGCACTCCCCCACCATTTGTCCCCAAGCTCCGTCCCGGAACTCCGGAGACGTTCCCATCCACTCCCCTCCTTGCCGCGCTCCGAAACCCTAGGTTGCGACCTCCGATTCCTTTTCCTCTTTATTTAATTCCTTCATCTCTAAAACCCTAATCACAAAATCCATCTCTCCTCGGTCTGCCCAGAAATTTCCAAATAAATTCCCGAAGAACCCTAACAATACCCTTGGCTTAAATATAACATAAAATATACTCGACCAATGTGAAAATCCTGAACAACAAAAATATTAAAACTTAAGTCAACTTCGGGCATTGCACTGCAACCCCTATAGTTAATCCTCAGAAAATTCTGATAAAATCCCACAACACTCCCCGCATTCCCAGGAGTCCAGATATATAAAAACATGGGCAAGTTCCATGTAAAAATCTGGCAAGGCAAGCCCCGAGCACCTTAGCCCCGAATGACCTATCGCAGTAAAGCATGGTAATTACCTTGCCAGGACTGCTCAAACTCAGTGATCGGTCACCCTGGCAGCTCACGTCCCACCACATGCAGTTGAAGACTAAGACATATCATGCTTTGGCATTCAAGCCACTCCCTGCTCAGACCACGTTTGGTGCCCAGGCTTGACCCAAGACTAGAGCACGTGTGTCCGAGTGTCGCTGACAAGCTTTGACTCCTCGAAAATGTCCCAGAGCAGCCATGCCACGTCCATGCCGCTCTGGACGCGTGCTGGACGCGTCCAGTCCAGCCACAGCAAGCGCCCGCTGACCTCCTCACTGGCAGGCCGCCGTTGAGCCTTGTCCGAGCGCCACCCCCATGCCTGAGCCGTCCCTTAGCTCCCCTGTAGCCTGCCCTCGCCGTACACCAGCTCTGGCCGCCATTAACCCTCGCCGTCGAGCCGTCGCCTCACTGGAACAGCAGCCATGCCAGCTAGCCCGAGCTCCGGCCTGGCTATAAAAGGAGCCGCGAGCTCCCTCTTCTCCCCAAGCCAGTGCCCTTAGCTCCAGCACCATCCCTTTCTCCTTTAGCTCCGGTAGCTCGAGCTCCAGAAGCTCCTTCGCCAAGAACACCTGAGAAATCCCCAAGCCAACCGAGCTCTCACCATTTTCTCAAGCCATGACCCAAACCCCTAGCTCAAGCTCACTGGAATCCCAACCATAGCTCACCGGCCAAGCAGCAAAGCTACCCCAACCGCCCCAGCTGCTCTAACCGCCGACAGCCTCAACCACCGCCGCCGCTTTAGCCCCTGTCCGAGCTGCCAACTGAGCTGGTCGGGTTCACACCCGAGCTCACCCCCAGCTCGCTTCCCTGCACCTCCCGAGCTCCAGAGCCCTCCGCCCCTGCCGCGCCTGGTCTGAGCAGTGCGCCGCCGGCTCTGCTTCTTATTCTTTTTCTTGTGTTTAGCTCAGTGAGTTAGCTGCTGGTCCACTGTTGCATGTGTGGCCATTTTGTTCTTTTTCCTTTCAGCACGTTGAGTGAGCTGCTGGTCCACACTGTAGCATGTTTGGCCATTAAGCTTCTTTTTCCTTTCAGCTCATTAAATCAGCTGCTGGTCCGCATGCCACACTGTTGCATGTTTGGGCATTTTCTTCTTTTTCTAGCTCGCCCAGCTCTAATCATCGGTTAGCTCCTTAATGCACTGATTTAACTCTTGTTAACAACAGCCACTAATCCAGCCGAGTAATACCCTGTCAGCCAAAGCTTCTCCCACTTAGTTTTGGTTCTGGAATCCCATAGTAATTTCCATATTCCAATCCAAATGCATGTTCTAAAGTTAAAGCTTTTAGATTGCAATTAGTAGAATAGGGTTAAGTTAATTCCTTAAGTTTAATCCACGCATGCAATGTAGTTATGCACCCATGAACAATCAAAATAATTTCCCAACCATCCAGTAGCTGTAGGATATCTGTGTACCTCCGCAATTCGTTTGGATAAAAGATTTTAAATTTAGAAGCTTAGCGAGATCAATTTTCTCATTTAAGTTCATCGTCTTTTTATGTAGCCATTTTCTGCACTCGTAGACCTAAACCACAAAATCTCGCAGTCCAATCCCTAACCCAGCTCCAGGTATATGCATCCCATCTTTAATCGCTACCCGAAACCCTAAATCCGAACTCGATCGTCCTAGGGCCAACACCCTCATCCGTCTATCGTGTCATTCACCATTCTTCTGGCATGCATATTGTTTGATTCTCTCGAAGTATTTGGATTGCTCTTTATTCGATGTTTTCTTCTGACGCGTAGTTCGCGGAGTAAAGTACGTGCGTCAGGACGAACCGGCATCACCCCTACCTCAGGAACAGGAGCAGGAACTGCCAGGCAAGCAATCTCCCGCCTTGACCATTTTGAATCCTATATTTGTGAAGAATATTTATTTTGACTTCGAAACATGCATGCTATGTTATAAACTATATTTTATGTAAAAGTAGTTATTTCCGATAGATGCATATGGACTAGGGTCGAATATCTGATTTCTTGTAACCCTAGTGCTCCGTCGGTCGTTTTCGACCAACGACATATTAAGGTTATAGGCAGTAGCCAATGCTTAGCCCTGCTATAGTTAAACTAAAGTTTTGTTTAGAACCGGGGATGGGAAAATCAAAACCCGCGGATAGCATATGTTATCCACGGTGCCTTTAAATGAAATGTTGCCAAAACCCAAAATGGAGTTGGAGATGATTTGGATTCGGGTAGGAATAAGGTGGTTTGAAGGGAGACGAAGTAGCTGAAGGCTATTCGGTGTTCACTGACAAACTGGAGTCCTACTCGAATCAATTAAGGACCGAGCCATTGTGCCGCTAAACCAGTTCCCCCACCGTACGTCCACATGTCCTTTATGGGAAGGACTTGACTCGGTAACCCGCCTAATACTAGGGTTCGGACCTGTGGGAAGTAAGAAGTATGTGCTAGGTAGGACGTTGGGCCCCTAGAGAATTCTCACGACGTTATTTGTGTCAAAAGTCCTAGATGGTGAGGCCAAGGCGTGGGTGAGGATTCGACACAAAGATGAGAATAGTCCCACTTTAGGATTTGCGAGTCAAAATGTAAAGATTAGGTAAAACATCTAGCGGGTCCGGCCCTAGGATGAAAGCAGGCGAAAAGTCTCGTTGTAATAGCCCTGTAAGTACACGGCGCGCAGTGTGCCCAGGGGGACTTACATCTTGTGGGTAAAACCGTACCACCTCTGCAGAGGGTTAAAAATCTATTCGAATAGCCGCGTCCTCGGTTATGGACATGAACTGGCACAGCCACACCCAGGCTAGACTAAGTTTTGTTTGCCAAAGTTGGGCAAAGGGATCAAGGACGTGGGCATGATGTGTCCACAGTTTGGGCAATTTAGGCCATGAGTCGGTGGTAAGGAAATTGCCGAAGTAACCCGCCGTATTGCCGGGAGGAACCGGAATACGGCTTAGTGTTGGAAAACCTAGTTATCAGATGAGTGAAGCTACCGTTTCGATGGTGGAGCCATGGCGGCGAGTGGAGCTATCAGGTAATAGGTCATGAGATGTTTAGCGGTGTTTACCGCGCAAGTTGAGAAAGAAGAGGATGTGATGGGATGCTGTTGATTTGCTACCAGCTTTTCCCAAACTGCTTTATAATCTACTATGCAGTATTTCCAAATTCAAAACTTACATTTCCGCACAACTGCCAACATTGGTTAGAGCTATCCTTTGAAATATCCCCGCATGAAATATAGCTGTATAATTCCCCAATGGGGATTGCTTGCGAGTACATTCAATGTACTCACCTGACTTGTTGAATTGGCCAGAGGAGGAAGAAGACTTCAATTACGAGGAGGGCGACAGCGAAGCCGAGGCTTAGGACGTTTTCCCCAGTCAGCTGCCTGTTGGTTCGGCAAGCCGATGGGCTATCCACTTCGTTATGTTTTCCGTTGCAGTTTTATTCGGCCAATAGGCCATGTATCGAACCTCGACCGTAATGGTCTAACCGTGTAATAAGAATTCGGTATTGTATGTGTATGCTATCAAGTATTTGTGCGTACTGGCTACTGATCTAGGGACCAGTACAGTAATCACAAATGACGTGTCCGGCCTTAAAATCGGGCACGCCACAATGTTGTTTTATGAAAGTTGATGGCAAGGCTAGTAGCAGCCGCAAAGTCATCAAGAATCTAGCAAAGATGCAGAGCCTCATGAGGTGAGGCTTTGGCAAGGATGAGAGTGTCGTCTGCAAACTGCATAACGGCACAGAGTGATGTGGGAATGGTGGGGTGTGAAATGTGGCCATTCTGAGAGGCCTAGAGAAGAAGCTGTTGTAGATAATCGGCAACAATGATGAAGAGGTATGGGTAGAGAGAGTCGCCATGTCTTAAACCGGTTCTGTATGTGATCTGATTCTATAGCTGATCCAAGAGCCTGGGACCCTATTTAAGAGAATGGACATTTTGCCAGTTTGAAGGATGTTTTGGATCCAGTTGCAGTGGAATCCGCGGTGACACATGAGAACGAGGAGAGAGTCTTAGGAAATGGAGTCGAAGGCTTTTCTAAAGTCAAGTAATGGTGGCACAGTAACAAGTTTATTCATTGTAGATCGGATGCTACACTCCCACGAGCACCTCAGTAATGGTGATTGGCTGGTACGACACTCCTCTTTCTGTGCGTAGAAAGTTCGAGGGCAACTATCTGTTGACTAACCGCATGGAATAGATTGTGCGGGCGATCCGACGGGTCCACAGATTTGGACAACGCCCTCATGTGGCCTCTATCTTTTTTCTATTTCTTTCTCCCAGCTTTATACATGTACCTTATTCTTCTTTCCTTTTTAATTCATACTTCTCTCTTCTATGCATGTGCTTCGAATCGTGTCTTGTTGCATATATTTGGTTCTGGGGGTTTTTATTATATTGGTTGATCCAACTTTTTCCTTAGAGGCATTAGGACTTTTCATCGAATATTACTAGCTTTTCATTTGGAGATACCGAGCTCTTAATTTGAAGGTTACCACCTTTTTACTCGACCACTCCTAGCTTTTCACTTAGAGACATGGAGCTTTTCACTTGGCAATATTTAGCTTTTAATTTATACATACCAACCTTTTCACTCAAAGATATCGAGCTCTCAACTCAGATACCTCCACTTTTTGACTGGATTTAGTTTTTTTACTAATTAATAATGAACAGAAGAAAAAGGAAAACATGAATAATAGTATGTACCATAGAAGATCCTAACTATCACCTCATGTCACATCACCATGTAAATGTAAAAAGCTTACTAGAAAAGCAAGTTGTACGGAGCGGTACTCTTGACAACTAAAAAAAATCTATGCTATTTTATAAAAGGGACAGTTATTTTTTTTAACTCCACCTCACAAATTGCTACCTTATAAAAGAGACTGTTATTCTTTTTTAACTCCACCTCACAAATCGTATCCAGATGATTCAACTCCATTTGATCATATTCATCTAACGGCTGTTATCATTTTGATGGTCTGCCAATCTAACTACTCAAGTTGATACCTGATCTTGCATCCTTCGCGATCGCCCACGCATAGCCGCCCTCCCAGTCTCGCCAGTGCATCACCGCCCTCTTGATCCCGCTCGCACATCGCCAGCTTGGGGGAGGGGGAGTCACCGGCACCACCACCACCACCTTGCTCTCCACGAGTGCCTCCTCGCTCGCATACAACGGCGCCGCGGTCCTCTGAGCCTCTCTATGAGCGTGATGAACCTCTCTGCGAATCGTGCACCGATGCCATCGCCAGCCCTCGTCGCCGCATCCACCGCCTCGGCCCTCATCGCGTCGGCCACATCCACTGCGTTAAGCACCGCCCGCCCGTACGTCCCCTTGGACACGAACCTAAGGAACTCCGCCGTCGCGTGGGCCCATGGTGCGATGGCCGCAGCCACCCCCAGTCGCTGTCGCAGCAGCAGCCATTGCCGCTCGTGGAGCGTATCAGGACGCCTTCCGGCCTCGAGAAGGTCGTGTGACGTGGCGCGCAGCTGCTCCGTCGAGGTATCCGATTCATCCCCCACCCATCTCTCCTTCTGCGTGGTGCGATTCATTTGGATGAGGGCGCCATTTGCGCAGATCCGGCGGGAGTTCAGCTAATCCACGTGGCTTTTGGGCGAATTCGATGATGTTTGGTCACACAAATCAATCAGAGTGGGATCACGTAGTCCTCGGCGACCCCCCGGCCGCGCGCGCCGTTGTCGAGCAGGAGGCTGGGAAGGCATGGGCTTTCTCCTGGAACCTGCTCATATGGGGTTATGCCGGCGACAGGTTGTGGAAAGACGTGATCCTAGCATTTGACAAGATGGTGGGCTTGGGTGTCGACACCAACAACTTCACGTATCCATCTGTCGTGCTTGCGGTGAGCTCTGGGAGGTCACCATTGGCCGCAAGATTAACCATCGATTTCGGAGGAGTATATTTGGTCTAGACATGTATGTCTGGAAGGCTTTGGTTGGGATGTATGTCAAGTGGGGGGAGCTGGAGGATGCACATGGGGTATTCGATGAAATGGTTGTAACGGATGTTGTTAGCTGGAACACAATGGTATCTGGGTATGCATCAACGGGGATGTGGGGCAAGGCATTTGAGCTGCTTCAGCGGGTTCCTGGGGCAAACATTGTGAAATGGAATGCAGTTACAGCACAGAATTTGAAGGCAGGGAACTATGATGAAATGATCAGGTTGTTGACTCATATGAGAAGTTGCCATGGACCACGGTTGGATCATATGAGCTTGCTGATTGGCCTCAAGGCGTGTGGTAGGAGTGGATATCTCAACGCTGGCAGAGAGTTGCATGAGGTGGCCGTTCGTCTATTCTTTGATGGGTTTGAGTCTGTGGTGAATTCACTAATAACATGTATTCAATATGTAGGATGATGAGCTCTGCTGAGTGTCTGTTTAGAATGTGCTCAATTTGGAGCATCACAGCTTGGAATTCACTGCTAGCAGGATTGCATTCATGGACCAGGTTGAGGAAGCTTCTTTGCTCTTCGGAGAGATGATTTGTTCCGGTGTCTGTCCGAATGATGTTGCTGTGTTAACTATGCTCTCCCTTGGCGCACGGTTACATCCTTAAGCAAAGAAGGGAACTGCACTGCTACATCCTTAAGCATGGACTGCTACATACTCACTCTGAGTTGAGCTCGTATAGCACTTTAGACGCAAACATTGGAAGGCTCCAGCTCTTAGTTTTATTGTTAAATGTATCATCACTTGTTCTGTACAAAAGATCTAAACTTAAAAGGTTCAGTGAATGGTACTGGCACACTGAGCTTTACAACTGCATAGTATGGAACTAAACAAATGTTCTTGCTTAAGTCCACGCAGGAAGAAATAAGAAGAAACTGAGAAGCAAAAAAAGAAAAGAAAAAAGCTATCTTTGAGGGATATACGGTTTCCTGTTTCTGTATGGTGTCACTGCTATTTGTTAGTAGTTTACTGCGCTAGCTTGATCTGCTTTTGAAGAGTTCGACTTGATCTTTAGACGCTTCAGAACCATAGTGCAACACAAAAGGAAAGCACAATGGCAAGGTTATGTGGATTCCTCTGGATCATAAGGACATGAAAACCAATCAGGTACGTCTCTCTAAATAGAAGAATGTGAAGTGATGTGCAAAACAAAAACTAGAAATCATTAATCATGCATAGATAATAGATTCCTAACAAAGTAGCAAGATGCATCGACCGTCATTGCAATTCTTTCAGTACGAGCTAAATCATCTCTCTGGATTGTAGAAAGGTGAGTACTGAAGGATTTTTCAAGTGTTAATCCCCTAGTTACTTAGTGCAGCAATAATATAATTTGACGAACATTAAGGAGAGTCTGTTTTAATCTTATTTTTCTAGGATCCACGAGATGAGGTTGAATTTTTGGTCCATTAGATGGTTAGTTGCCCTTGTAAAACTTCCCGTCAAAAGGCAAATAGCGCATTTAAAGGCAAATATTGAATGTTCCTGTCAAAAGCCAAATAGCGCAAACTGAAAAGACTACAGAACCATTAAATTTCCGACCAGATGAGCATTAGAGACCAGAACTCAACACTCAATCTCCCCAAGCAGATTACTCTTTGTTGTACCATTTGTTTCCAGAATTAATAGCACATGGTCTTTCTATGCTTTGAACTTTCACTTTGTCATATTACAAAAAAACGCATGATGCAATGATGAGTAATCACTTCAGTATTGTGTTTTCTCATATCTGTCTTAATGGAGATCAAGTAATTTCATGGAAGAATGACCATGGGGAGGAGTTGCCTTTTGTCAGCAGCAAGGTACACAATCCTTTCTTTGGCCATGTCAGCAGCAAGGTACACAGCCCTTTCATATCCCCAGTGAGAGGAATGGGAAAGTCGGGTGAGAAGTGAGAGAGTGGAAAAGGAGAAAGTTAGTGAGAGAAGAGAGGAGAAATAGAAAATGAGCCGCATCTTGGATAATTACAATCATGTGATATGTGATATTTGCTTGGTTGACCTACATTAGATTATGTTTGTATAATAAAAGATGAAGACCACAATGAATATTTTATAGTTTTGTAAAAGAAATTGATTTTGATGTAATTGAACCATAGTTAAAATTTAATGAAATGCACTATGGTCAATATAATTTATAAATTTTTATGGTTGCAATTAATTGAGACGTTCGTTTAATGGATGTCAAGCAAGTTTGGAAAATGTTGTCTACTCTGGTCGGACTCAAAATTATTGTTGACGATTAAGAAAAATATCGCATTATGTAAGCTTTATCTCAATAGTGGCTGGAAATATTTGTCTGAGTATTATTTTCAAACAAATATATTCGTTTGAGAAGATAATTTAAAAAAAAAGAATTATATTAGAGTGGATATAACTTTAGAATTTAGAAAGGAACTTATATTTGGTGTGGTATATATTAGACAATACAACTGCATTACGTGTGTTTGATTACTGTTGTTTCAAATAAAATTGATAAAATTATATTATGAGTATTATGATTTACAATAGTTTATAGTTATAATTTTTATCAGTCAAGATATGTGTTACACGTGTACGTGTACTAGCAAGCAACGAAGAGAGAGGTGAACCAAAAGGCCAAAACCAAAATGAAAGGAAGAGAAACCGAGCGCTGCATGCGTGTGCGGTCAGAACTTGACTGCGCAGTGTGAACGACCGTAAACTATAAATTTCGAGAAAGTTGAGAGACCCCAATTACTCGGCTGAATTTACGAGAAACTACACTAAGCCCATATACCAGTTCGCCTCGAAGCTCATAAAAACCCATATGGTTACGCAACTGTGCTGACATATCCAATTGAAAGCCCACTAAGCGAAGCCTGTCTCTTCCTATAGAAAGAAGCCAGCGTCCTCGCGAGCCGCTCATTCATCCAAGCGAGCGAAAGGTAGGGTTTACACAAGTCGAGACCTCCATCTGTCCGCCGCCGCCGCCATGGGACACTCGAACGTGTGGAACTCGCACCCCAAGAACTACGGCCCGGATCCAGGGTTGGTAATCCTCTCGACTCTTGGTCAACCGATTAGAAACTACCACAGCGCCTTGTTTCGATTGATAGCAGCAGAGTATTTCTGTATGTACGTGTAGGGCGCTTAACCAGGGTCAGATCTGTGGCTTCAGCTCGTAGTTTTATCTTTCATTCTTATTCTTGCGTTTAGATGTAAGATTCGTGTGTCCTTTTACTTTTGGATTGCTTGACGAGTGCTTATGTGTAACGCGTTGTGGTGTGGATTTGTTGTTGCAGCCGTGTCTGTGCCAACCCGCATGGCCTGATCCGGAAGTACGGGCTGATGTGCTGCAGGCAGTGCTTCCGCAGCAACGCCAAGGACATCGGCTTCATCAAGGTAAAGGCCATAGTTTTGATTGTTTGATCTCCTGAAACCTAGGCCTGATCAGCTTTGTAACAATATATGCTTTGTCGATAAAGTATAAAGTAATACACTAATTTTCCTGGTCGTGTACTGCAATCATCACCTCATCTTCTCTGCCTTGCAATTACTGTCCTCTTTGTTTCTCGAACTATTGAAGTGGTATGAATTGTGAGAGAACATAGGAAGAGGTGTGCGTGTTGCTGCATATTGCTTCATATGTTAATACTAGCTAGGTTATTGTTCAATTGTTCCCACTTAAAGTAAGTCTTACTTTATTGCTTTAACCCCACTATCTGACTAACCTTACACTAGTAAGTATCTCAGCAAGTTATCGGTGCCTTTGAAAGCCGAGCACTTTAAATTTGGTGCCTTTGAAAGCCAAACACTTTAAATTTGGTGCCTTGGAAAGCCGAACACTTTAAATGTACTGTGTTCATACGAGTTTCTCTATAAAGTAGTTATCTTTAAATGTACTGTGTTCATACGAGTTTCTCTATGAAGTAGTTATCTGTATTTCCTGAATAGTGAGAAGGCATATGCATTTTGTATTTGTAATGGCTGAAAAAACTAATCGGATAAAGAACAGAATTGGATTTTGATTTGAGTTATTTTTCTCAGGGAAAAAAGGTGTAGTAGTAAGATAACATCTTATCATTCTCATATTTCTCACAATATTTTAATGTACTATAGTTTTTACTCTAGAATTTTTTAGGTACAGGTAAATTATTGTGCAAATGCATAAGATGTTATTGGATGTCTCGTTTTACTTGTGGAGTACCTGAATGTATGGGTGTGGTTTAATTTCTTATGCGCCTTACCTTTTCTTTTCTTATTGTCCTGAGCTTTTTTGCTTTGATCACTGAATGTGCACTTTGTTTTGCAGTACCGTTGAGACTTGGGAGCTCAAAAGGAATGGGAGCATGGAATGGGAAATCAGAAATTGTCATGGAACTGTGAAGTTTCATCAACTATGATCTTTATCATATATCATGTAATGAATTATTGATGTTTGAATGGTAGTTATGGACCAAGAATTTTTGAGTACTGGTACTTCGCTTTTGCGTGAGTATGTGAAACTGTTCTGTTATACAGAGAATTTCGTTGCTATTGTGTCTTATTATGATTTGTCGACTGAAAGCTTTCCTTAATTTCCGTTTTTATCGTCGTGACGGATGGTTGCGCTTGAGCTTCATGCCGCTGTTACATTTCCTGTGATTGTGTGTATGGTCTTTTACTGTATCTGTTTGGCGCATAATCTTATGCTAGCAATGCTTGATTACCGGATAACCCCAGTGAAGTTCCGTGTTTCCCTACCAGCTGTGCGCTTCGATTAGTCTGGGAAATATGTTCGGGGTGTTTTGGGTATAACTGACAATGATACGCATATTGCAATGCTGTACTGGGCTTTTCCAGGGATTGTTGATACAGGCCCAGATAGTGGTGGTGCTTTCTGTAATGCCTCCTGAAGGGCTGAAACCATTTGAACAGTTGAGCTCCAAAAAAAAGAAAAGCCCAACCCTTGACCCCTCCACCACCACTCACCATCAACGGTGAGCTCTCCCCTCCCCTCCTTTGTACATTCCCCTTCCTATCCAGTGCCCTTTGTGCAGCACCACCTACCTCCCACGGTTCGACTGCAGGGCAGCCGCCTCTCCCCTCCATCGAAGCCCTAGGGGGTAGTGAACCCTAATCCCAACTGTTACTGTCAGTGGAAGAGGAGAAAAACACAAGAGAAGGGAGAAGTAGCCCATCGGACGTCCATGTAAATCCCCGGCCCTGATGTATTGTTTTTGTTGTATTATCCCTGTCTGACTAATCTAGCTAGTAGAGCTGCAAATGAGTTGAGTTTGAGTTGGCTACACTAAACTCAGCTTATATAAAAAGAACGAGCGACCTCTGTTCGAATCAAGCTAGAGAGTTGGCTCATCATGGTGATATATCTCGAGCCATTCTCGAGACAAATATAAAATTAAAAATACTTAGTTCGTCCCTTTACACCGTGGAACATTTTGAATTAATAAGACCGTAACAGTATAATAAAACATAATGTAAAAGAACAGCTAAGATGACATCGTCTTGTCTCGTACTTAATGTATCTTGGTGCCTCGGTCTGTCCATTTTTAAACAGAAAAACAATACTTAATTAGAAAGAGTGTCCGTGCATTGCTACTAAAAATTGTTTACTTGATACTACTACTTCCATCCACAAATATAAGACGTGCACGTAATTTAAGGTTTAACTTTGATCAATAATTAAACTAATAATTTTGTAGTTATATGACAGAAAATTGGTATCATTGAATTTTTATTAAACCTATTTTTAAATGGTATCACTTTTGTGTTATGTAATTTAATACTATTGATTTAATTATTGGTCAAAGTTGAACCTTAAGTTTCGTGTACGCTTACATTTGTGGACAGAGAATTTAAATAAGATGTCTATAAAGTGGCCTTGTATACAGTTGTGCTAATTGTAGTTTATTTCTGATAATCCTCAATACCACAATATAGCTGACACTGACGTGGTACACAAAATAGCTTATACTTGTTTGAACTACAAACCGATGCACACCATCCAATTGGAAATCAATTATGGAATCGGAACTTGGAGACAAATTAAAACCAAGTATGTACCCTAGCTGAAGGGATTCACTATTTTGAGTATCCTCTTCTTAGTCGAAGTATATTCTTTTTACATGAAAAATATGTCACTCAACAAGATTACTTAGAAGAAATAATGATATTAATCCAGTTCCCAAGTCTGGTTATTTTCAGAATTAGTAGAATTTTGTAAAGCCACCAGCTCAAATAGCATATAAAAATTAGTGCAGGCCATCCATTTGGAAATCAATCCTCTGGGACCAAATGATGAGAGATGATGCGAGGCTGATGGAATCTATTAGATACTTGTGTTGCCTTAACTAACAGTTTACATAGGAACTCCATCTAATCTAACAGAAGTCGCTAAATGAACTACATATTACACTGGAGCTGATTTTCAAATCTTGGTAAAGGAGGCGGCTAACAAAGGGGACACGTGTGTGACGTAGGCTCATTCAGCAAGTCAGGAGCGGCACAACAGGCTACTGCACGGCGCAACAGATGAACCCGACGACTGTTTGAGTATCTTCTGTTTGCTTCCCTGTCCAAGATATTGTTTTAGATGCAATTTATGGCACTGCAAAAGATAGCCTGTATTATGAGTGGCTTTCCTTCATAGAGTAAGGTAGCACAATAAAGTCAATACTTTTCACCTGGACACACATGTTTTACTTCGAAGAAACAATGATATTAATCCAGTGCACAAGTCTGGTTAATTTCAGAATTAGCAGCAATTTAGTAAGCTACAACTCAAATAACATGTGTTGTATGTCATCTCTAATTTAAACTTTTATAGTTTAAAGTTGCACGGCATAGTTTAAAGATGCACCATACTACAAATTAGTGCGAGCCCATTCAATTGAAATCAATCTTGGGACCAAATGATGAGAGATGGTGCAGCATGTAAATGGTAAATATGATATAAGTAATCCAATAAGACAATCTAGCATAATGTTTTTCCCGGTGCACTTGGGTTATTCTTTGTGAGTGTATTGGTAGCTAAAATGGAGTAGGATCAATCCTGATTTCACTTATGTTCTTGATTGTTTTGCAATTACACTACCGCCATGCAGAGTGCTAGAGAAGTAGAGAAGCAAGCTGGTGAGATGACCATGGAGGGAGATGACGTTGGAGATGGATCCCTGCAAACAGATTTAAGCTGCCGGAGAAACTGACCTGGTGAGTGCACAGTGCATGCATACACTTGCTTCATCACAACCATCTTGTACACAATGTTGATCTTCAAAGCTTGGTGGAGGAGCCAGCCAACCAAGAACAAATGCGTGCCATGCAGGCTCATTCAACACATCAAGAGCGGCATGGCAGGATGCAATACGGTGGTGAAGAACGCTGGAATGAATATGGACCATTCATTTGTTTAATCTAATGGCTCATATTATCTGGTACTCCAATACTACAGTTAAGGAGTACCACCTCTAAAGACTTTAAAAAATGAAGGAGTACCCTGATATTAGGGTTAAACTGGAATTCTAAAATAACTCTCTTTTTTATTAAATAAATATTTAAACACTATATTTTCACTCAAACCCTAACCCTAATCCCCAATCTCATTTCTTTTTTTTTCTTTTCACACCCCAACGCCCGTGCTCCCCCGTCGTGGGCGTCCTCCTCCGTGTCCCGCGCGCACGTCCGCGGCCGCCCTCGACGCCTCGCCCGCGCCCAGTCTGGTCCGGCAGCCGCCCGCGGCTGCCTCCTCCGCCCGCGCCCAGCCCGCGTCTCCCCGCGTTGGCCGGCCGGTCGGTCCCGCGGCCTCCAGCCCCGCCCGCACACGCCTGGGTCAGCCCCGCGCCTCCGCTGGCCCCCGCGCGTCCGGCTGCCATGCCCCCGCTCGTCCGGTTGCCGTGGAGAATGGCGACAACGGCGATGGCGGCGGCGGCGACGGCTCCTGACCGGCTTCGCGAGCGCGCCGAGGGGTCGACGTTCCAAGTTGAGGGCATGGCGGCGTCTGACGGCCGCGGTCCGTCCATCTGGGACCCCTTCGTTCACACGCCCGGTATGCAATGCATTTTAAGGATTCCAACTGCCCAGGTGAACTCAATCTAGAAACAGTTGCTTGTGTTTATATGTGTTTGGGGTGGAGCAAAACATGCTCAGATTTGGCCTTAATTTGACATAGCTAAACTTACTGCATCAAATTGCTTTAGCATCTAAGCTTTGGAAAATCACAAAGCAGTTTTTGTAAAAAGTTCTATTGAGGAAAGGATGGGTTCTGTCAGACTAATATTTTTGTGTCCTTATGCTAGTATAGGAAGATGTTGATCTCATGAAAAGCCTGAATTTCGATGCATATAGGTTTTCCATCTCATGGTGTAGGATCTTCGCAGGTACACAAAATCTGAGTCTACCTCTAGCATCTACCTGAGCTAGTTCTTTGGTTGTTCACTGATACATTTTGGTTGATTTAGATGGGGAGGGAAGAGTGAACACAGAGGTGTGAACACAGAGGTGTAGCGTATTAGGACAATCAAATAAACTACATCATTAAGAATTTAGTGCTTGTAGTTTGGACACGGAAGCAGTTACATCAGCTCCTCTACATCTTGAATTTAGTGATTTCTCCTTTTGTGTGCGATAATTTTTGTTGTCTTTTTCAGGTATTTAGCATGATCGTGTAATTCTGAAGGTAGTATGATTACAGATTTGGTACTTTGTTTTATTTTCTGAAAGAATATGAAGCTGACGCAATTGTGAATGATAAGATCACAGATTAAAATTATCTGGAGTCTAACTCCTCCTCTTGCATAGATAGGATAAATAGTATAATCTGTGTTATATTTTGAGTACGGTCAATTTGCAGTGAATTGAAAATGGTCTTAACATAGGGTGTCATGTTAAATCTGAATGATAAGCGGTTCTGAGTCTAACAGCTCGTGTTGCATAGATAGGATAAATAGTACGTGACCTACTAATTTTATGGCTTAAACGGAAAACACGGTTCATGTAACACAATCTTTTGGACACATAGTTTAATTGCCGTAAGGCCTATCTATAATTCAGAACTATCATTTAGGGAAATTATTCTTTCATAATTGGATGATTGTTGTCGGACACTTGGCCATCACGCGATGCCTCCGAACTATCGTGTGTGTTGATCTTGTTGTTTAACATATATAGTAGCTGACATGCCAATTCCCTCCTAAACACATCAACATCCAACGCTGCATAGGTAGATACAAGTAGTTAGAAAATAATCTACTAGGAGATTTTACAGTACGTGTAGAAATGAAAGTTCAATATGTGCACCTGCGTAAACATTTTCAACAATTTAGATCCCATCCATAGTTTGTATGAACTTTAGCATGAAAAGGACGCATGAGGAACTGCATGGATTGTAATATATTAGTACAGCATTCTCTGAGTGGCAAAATAAGTTTTTGTTGATGGATGTAACATACGAGTCCTTTTGCCTTGGTACGCCTGCTATATCTTGATATCCCAAGACGTCAGTTTGGAAGTCTGGCCAACTGTTTTCGGTAGCTCTATAGTTGCTTTTGCCATCTCTATATATGACTCTATTCCTTTGAGCTGTGAAGTGTTCATTTAACTAATGAATAGAATGTAACAAAGTAAGAATGTTAACTGAGGGTAGTACAAATGATAAGCTCACCGAGTATGTTAGTTGCATATGTGGCTCTTTACCGTACGAAGCCAATGAGTCGAGGATTTGAATTTGTCTTGATGGAGCGTTCATACTCCTAGGTACAATCCAACCTTTTAAGCGGGGGGACACGGAATCCGGGACGAGGGGCCTCGGTCTCTGGTCTTCCGCGCTCGCCCTCGGCGCCCCTCCCCCGGACACCCCGCGCCTAAATCTTTCCATTCCCGAGCATTCCCGCTCCACGTCTCGATCGTAACTGCCGGGTCCGGGTACCTCCGCGGCCGGCCCTGTTTATGTTGCCGGGAACTCCGGTCCACCCCCTTGCCTATAAATACCCCCAACTCCCTTTTCCGCGATTTCACGTCTGCTGTCTTCACGACCTCGCCTCGCCAGGTTTTTTTTTTCACCGTGCCCCAGTCTCATAGCTCGTGCCCGGTTCCTGTCCTCAAAGCACAATTCACCGCTGTCGTCTTGGATTGCGCATCAGCGTCTGCGGGACGACTTAGCATTCGAGGCGGAAAAGAGACATGTCAACCAGCAGTGCTGCCGCTATCACTGGGCAGAGAGAGGGGAATGAAGGCCACTGAGAAGGTCACTTACGCGCGATGAGCTTGGGATGACTTAGGCGTCCGAGACCATGCTGACTCGCCTCAGCGCTGCGGGGTGCTTCTCCCTCGACTCGGACGAGCACAGCCGCCCCGTCCTTCCTCAGAATGGGGAGTGCACTCGGCTGCCCCACCGAGGGCATATCGTCATCTTCACCAGACCAATTCCGGGCCGCCTGGTCCTTCTCCCGCGGTGCCACTCGTCCAGGTAGTCTTAACCATTTTGGTTAGAGATCTCCGACCTCACACCCCACGGCGGTCTCCCGCCTGGCCATCTTCGAGTGGCGATGAAGACAATGAGGCTGGAAAGCACAGCTACCTGCTTCGCCATGTTCCCGAGCTGGTGAGGATGACGTCGCCCTCCACAATGGTGCCCATATCCCTCTTCAGGACCATCGGTTCGAGTGTCGTGGTCTGACTCCACTTACCCGGTGATGGTGCTCAAGAACAAGTGGAAGAACTGGCGGAACTGCGTGGTTCTACTACCCACCACCGGGTATGCAACCTCAGGATTCACACGTGCGACAAGAACCGTCCCGCGACACGCCCGCCAGCTCGTCGTTTCCTCTCACTGATATGGCGCGACGCGACGCCCTGGCCAAATGAAGCGCCAGCTCTCGTCGCGGGACTGGTCGAGAGTTCATCCTCCTGCGGATCCGCCCG
This sequence comes from Stipa capillata, assembly GCA_019208055.1. Lineage (NCBI taxonomy): Eukaryota > Viridiplantae > Streptophyta > Magnoliopsida > Poales > Poaceae > Stipa > Stipa capillata. The sequence goes on from JAGXJF010002272.1 coordinate 132,210, forward strand.
CTTGCTACTGGCTGTGTCGATGAAGTGCTCGCCCTTCCCGAGGGAAGGCCCCTCGCCCTGTCCCCTTCTATGGTTACAAGCTCCAAGGGTACAACCTCGCCCGAGTGGAGGGAGGCCGAAATCTCCTCCTATGGCCGATACCTGCCGTCCGAGTGATATGTTATCTCGAAGATGATCTGCGGGCACCAGAACCGGCCTGCGAAGCTCGTTCAGTGGAGTCGCTCCCCTCGCCCGACCTTGCCCCTGCGAAAAGACGCCAAGACGAGCGACAAGAGTGAAGCGGGCGCGCGCATCCCCCCATGAAGGTGCAGCCGAAGAGCCTGTCCAGAGCTGGTGGATTGGGAAGACGACTGCGGACAGCGCATCGCCGTGAGTCCATGCCGCCCCGCGCGGGCGGCGAACTCTACTAGGAATCGAGCGACGAGGAATCACGAGGCGCGGTCACGTGTTGTGAGCGACGAGCATCGCGCGCGAAGAATCCAGACGACGACGATCATCGTAGCCCAGCCCAGGCATGGGCAGTCCGATGGTAGGTGTCTTTTTACTGCAGTCCATTCAACGATCGTGCTCAGGAGAGGTTCTCCTGTGATCATCCTCCTCCTCCTCGTCGACGTCAAAATATTAGACTGGTGGAGGTTGGTGTCGGCGGGGAGGCTGAGACGCTGCCGGTGAAACCCTGCGAAGGATGCGCCGACGACGGAGACATCCTCGCGGGCTCGGGGCCTTGGCCAAGACGGGTGTCACAGCCGGGATTGCAGTTCGGCTTTGCCCATGCCGGCATCGGAGCCCCCACTTCATTCGGCCCGGCCGCTCGCGTCATCGACGACGTCGTCCCGGTACGCCGTCTCCCCGCGCGTGGGCCACAGAGGGAGCCCCTGAGCTTCATCCCTCGTGCGATGGTTACTGGTCTGTCTTCTTCCGCCAACCCCGAAAGACAAGTCCAAGCGTCGGGGATTCCTCGACTCGTAGTCCACCTTCTTGCCACGCGTGGCATTGTCCCAGGCA
>JAGXJF010002274.1:0-52690 GCA_019208055.1 Stipa capillata
GGGCATATTTCCAACAGTCTCCCACTTGCACTAGAGTCAATAATCTAGTCAATAAGTAAGCACTTAACACCAACACTTGCCAAGTGCGGCTGCTTCACACCATGCACGGGTTGCTGGCGTTTGACCCCCCTTGACGCCCTCTGTCGCGGCTTCCTAGACACCGACCTGCGGGACCTGGAGGCCTAATTCACCGCATCTGGTTAGGACATCCGCACGGCCGTGCAAGTGTACCGCGCACAGCTGTCCTTGTGGAGCAGATGGTGGCAGCGACTGAGGCCAAGGACCACACGTTATGGATCCTGGGGCTGATCAAGAACGACATCACCGATGGAGCGTGGGAAGCATTGGGTTGGTGATTGCGAGGAGGCTGCAGGCATTTGGCTGTGCCGTCTCCTACCACTATATTTTTACGGGAACATTCGAAACCAATTTGAATTAGGTATGAAATAAATTTGTGTCAAATTCGGAACAAAATTAAGCATCATTGCGCTGCAAGTCAATGAAAACAAATTACTGTTGGATATGAAACAATTATTGTTGTATAGGAAACAAAATGTGTGGATGAATGAAACATAAACAAATTAGCCCATATGAACAAACATTATTTGTTCTATTGGTCTGAGAAATTTGTTATGCAAGTTTGAATAAAATGTTTCTCTCTCACTATGCAAATGTTTCCACATTGTCATAATAGAAGGAGCCCACGATGCCGAAAATCTAGCGATTTGAATCATAAGTTTCCCAAAAATCTGGGATTGCATTGTATATATTTCATTGTTGTATTGATTCAAAAAATTTGGTTACGCAAGGTTTAGTAAAATGTTTCCCTCTCACTAAGCAAATTTTTTGACGTTGCTATAACAGAAGGAGCCCATGATGTCAAAAATCTAGTGATTTGAATCATAAGTTTCCCAAAAATCCAGAATTATGTTATATATATTCCATTATTGTGTTGGTTCAAAGTTTTTATTGCACAAGGTCTAGTAAAATGTTTCCCTCTCACTATGCAAATGTTTCCGCTAACAGAGGGAGCCCACGATATGTATTGCATAGAAACAGTGGCCCATGTTTTCTATGGTCACTACAGTTGTTTTCTACGGTCACTAAAATTATCTCCAGTAAATTTAGCTAATCCTATTTATTGCTAATCCTAGCGTCATATCCGATGGCTGTGACCTAGGCTGATGGAGTGCTAATATCAGTATGCCGATTTGTAGCACTTCCCGAAAACAAAAGTATGAATTGGTAATTCCTGGGACGAGCTCTACATTTAATCAGTCACTAGTTCTATGCATGCATTATTTTGATCTGCATGCATGGTTCTCCCCGTTTGCATAGTTGTAGGCCATGCTTGAAGCAACAACAACAAAAGACATATCATCTTCTATGAGTATACAAGTAGGCAGAGAAAAAAGGCTTTTTGGTAGGATCCCTAACTAGGACTCCTTGTCACCTAAATGGACTCCACTCACTTTGAGAATGAGGTGTTTTGCCTTTTGAGAGAATCTCTTGGGAATTTGGTGCATCAATCAGAGTATGTGAGGCCAATCAATCACTCACTTGGAATATCTCAAAGTTCTCAAAAGGCCAGAAACAATGACCATGTAGTGGAAAGGAGAGTGTGCTTTCCAAAAGGCTGGCTTGCTTTGCTAGTACAATGGCCATGCTCTCTCACAAAGTCCCTTTTGGATCCCTCAGAAAGCTTACTCCAAGCAGTGGGAAACAAACGAACCTACAGGCCAAAAGGTTGTAATACCAACTTTGTAGCACTATCTCCTCTTTTACAATGCAAAGACATATATACTTAATTATCTTTTACTAGTGCCGGCCTTATATGCTAAATGCTTTGTGTAAAAGGAACCTGAAGTGATGGCAAGTAAAAAGCTGCTGTTGGAAAGATGGACTGGCCTAAAGTGATAAGGAAATGGTTGCACCATCTACCGAATAGATCTACTTGAAGTGTTCACAAGGACACGCATGTTGTCTGGATTTGCAGGGTAACATGATGTCTGCAAGCAACTTCGCTTGTCTTCCATCCCATTTTCTTTCTTGCATGCCAAGTCTTTTCAGTAATTACCATGGCATGAGTTTGAGTGTAACCACATCACACCACAATGATAAAGGGAGGGGCTATAGAACGGAATCCCGTCGCCCTATGGCATCCTTCTTCGACCTCCTACTGTGTCCTATCCTTCACCCTCCTCTCTTCATTGCACAAGGCAGATGCTACTACCATCGTATCCGGCAGCCATTGCTGCTGAATAAGGCACTCCCTCTATCCCCCGTTGGTGAACCCACCATGCTAACTCTAACCCCCCGGTGAGTCTCCGCGTCGTCCTTACAGGCTCCACCTTGCCTATGCTAGCACCGCCGCCTCCACATCTTCGTCGATTTCGGCTCGACGCGTGCCTCACCACCGTCGCTGGCTCCATGTTGATGCGTGCCTCGCCTTTGCTGGTGCTGCTACTCTGCATCAACGCCGTCTCCCGCAGGATGGGAGGGCATCTGGAGGTTGAAGAAGGAGATTCTGTCGAACGACAAAATTCTAGAACATATTTTATTTTCTATTTGAGCAGGACATTGAAAGGGAAATAGTACAAGTGATAACAATATAATGGTTGTCATGGTAGAAACAACACTAGATATGGTCTATCAACCGCTCCTAGAGCTTCCTGTCTGTGACTTGGTGCTCTAGGCCACCCTTATGAGATTTTCTCATTTATGAGATGAATTATATATCCCCCATAGGGGAGGGTTTATATAGGCAAGAGACTCATGAAAAATGACCCTTCAGGGGTGAGTGAGAGAGAGATAGTTTAGGAAAATGGTCTATGAGTCTATGATAGACTAGGGAGGTGACATTGTGCATAGTCCATGGTGGACTGACTCATTCATGCCATGCCCTAATGCACTTTTCTATCTTTAGGCTTCTCTTTTACCATGCATTGACCCCGCTAGTGATTTTGTTTGCTTGTTGACTTGGTTTTAGGCCACATAGTAGCTACATAGAATTTTGTGGGCTGATCTTGGCCAGCAAGCGCACTGGATCATCCTAGCACTTTTTGAGGGAAGTATTAAGCCCAGAATTATCGAACCACTGGAGTAAAGAAAAAAGTTTTCCTCTCCTCTCAACTAGACTTGTCACGCGAATAGTTGTCCTTGCATTTGAACCGTAAGTTGGAATTAATCTCTATATTATAGACTTCTACGAGAGCAATAAAACAAGGATTGAAACAATGTAACTAAAGGACAACAGAAAAGCAAACAAACAAGAGAAATTAAAAGAACACAAATGACGAGATGATAAGTAATGAATAATATATAGACTATTGGATTCATATTATGTTTAAATGTATATATATAAGCATGAGGGCGAAATGATAAATAGGTACACCATACCTCTCGCTACCAAGATAACGGCATAAAGAAGTGAGTCTTCGCGATTCCCCTGAATAAATGATCATAGACTTTCTATCCGGATATGCGTTGTCACCATGATACCCGCCCTACACATCTCATTAGTGCAACCCCTTAGCATCTACTAAAGACACTATGGAATTACATTTATGCATAGCAACAACTTATAGATCAATAACATGATAGATCACCAATAACCAAGAAATAATCTATTACTCAAACACAGAACTCATCTTACAAGTGAAAAGGATTCACAAGAGAGAGAGAGAGAGAGAGATGGTGAAACAATGGACATGGAGCTCAACGTGGAGGAGATGATGAGCATGGTATGGTGGAGATGATTTTTGCTCTTCTTCTTCCCTTAATCTCCCTTGCAACTATGGTGGAGATAGTAGATTGGATCTTATAGCCTTGAGGGGATCCCTCAACTATGGTGGAGATAGTAGATTGGATCTTATAGCCTTGAGGGGATCCCTCCCTCAGGTAACACTATTGTGGTGCCTCGCTCTCCTTTTATAGATTGTGGGCATTGTTTAGGGTTTTACGGAGCGTACGTCATGATTTTCATCAGGGGACCTTCACAGAATAGGTTCTATTTGACTTGGCGGCACCACACGCACTCAGTATGGGCATGCGGTATGGGTGCTGTCGGTCGTACTGTTGGTCATCTGGCGCACTGGATACCTAGTTCAAGCTCTCATTTCTTTGTGAGCACTCGTCTCCATGTGTACTTTCCAAATATGTATAGTCTGGTACAATTTTCCAGCGATTCCTGAGCACATTAAGCCCAAAAGAGAGTTTTTGCACAATTTTGGCAATTAATTAGTCATTAGCAAATTAATAGGAATTTATAAAGTGAAAATGTGATAATAAGGATATAGCATGGAGAAAATGATGAGTGCAAAATAGACTTGTCAGCCGACACATGTAGGAACAATTATATCCCAACATGAGTCCCCATGAGCTATAGTCATTGTAGTGGCTGCAGGTCAATCTTCGAGCACTAATAAGTATCCTTTTTCTTCGTAAGGCATATCCTTTTTCTCATCCTTTTTAAATTCCTTAATTATCTTGTTTTCTTTTTGTGGAAAAACCTACGGGAGAAAAGACAAAGAATCGGGAGAAAAATGGAAAAGGTCCAGGAGGCCGCCGGTGACTATTTTTCCTTTTTCGACCCACGAAGGACATGAAATCGCTGGTGTTGGGCCTCGGTGAAATCGAGCTAGCGCACCTACACGGCCAACATGCGAGTTGACCTAATACTCGGACCGTGCCTTCCTTCGCAGGCTGAGGCCGTTCCGCCCCCAGCTCCAAGGCCTAGCTTGTAGCAAGCGTCGGGCCTCGCCGACTGAGCTAGGAGCCCCGTGCACCATTGTGGCCCAGGATTTGGCCAACACAGGAGGGGGAGGGTCACACCCAGTGGCATTAGATGGATCCGACGGTTCTCCAGTGTCTTCCGCTTGCACCCAGGTAGAGGCTCTCTAGGGTTCTTCCAGTCGGCTCCTAGGCTTTGCCATTTTTAGCGTGATTGTTCCCACCGACCAGTGAAAAGGCAATGCGGGCCTCGTCAATGGACATTGTTTGTCGGCCACAACACGGATGTCAAGGGGCTAGCCAGGCCTCTAAAAACCGAGCAAAGCACTACAGGAATCCGGGCTCCTTCTCTTTATCCTCCTCGAGTGCCAAAGACACTGTCGCCAGCTCCAAGCGAGGAGAGAGGTGGCCCCGCGAGGTGCGGCGAGGAAGGTGACGTGCTGGTTTCGGCTCGGCAAAGTGAAGGCTCAGGCGCAAAGCAGGGTTGCCCTATGGACGGTGGTTGCCGATTGGGGGTGTTTACAGCGTAATTTGGCTTTAAGATTTATTCAACTGGCCAAATTAGAATAATGGATTTACCCGTTATGAATTTAGCGTTAACTCTTGAAGTGCAACACCGTCCGATGTGCACGCATGCACGCATAGTGTGGCATGGCATAGGTGGACACACTTGACATGGCACGAAGTGGCACAGCGTAAGCAAACGCACTCAACATGGCACGTCATGGCATGGTGTTGGCATGCGGACGGGCGCTCTCAACATGGCACGGAGCGGGCGCGTGTTTTGCACATTACGACATGGCACGTCGTCAGCGTTTTTGCGAAGTGCGACATGGCGTGGGTAGACATGGCACTAAGATGGTGGGTGCGTGATGCAACACATATCGGTGTGGTTGCACATTCACAGAGGTTATCAAGGGGGTGTGTTGAGTGGCACAGATGCGTGCGGCTATCCGGCCAGCATGCCATGGTTGTGTCATGGGATAATGCTGCGAGGAGGGCTACCACAAGCCCCTTCTTTTTTTTGGGTCTAGAGGTGGGACACCTACTGTGGGCCGTTCATTTGGCCCAGGTTCATCGAATCATGTTTAGGATGCATCCATGATGCTATCGGGGTTGATGACACATGGGCCATATTCCTTTAGTGGGCCACGACACCCAGGCTGCACAGTAGCGAGCATAGGCCACCTTGTTGGGCTGCCCTGCGAGTGAGCCTCTTTTGGTCGACTGTGACATTCAGGCTAAGCGGCAGTGAGCACAGGACAACTTCACATTTAGTTTTAGGAACAGGCTGCTTATCTAGGGTTGATGAGTGGGCAAGCTTGGGTCCCACAGTAGCCACCTTGCATTGCGGGCTGCACTGATGAGCGTACAACCCAAGTGGCTGCTTTACACGGCGGGTTGTACCCTTTGGCCACTGGTTGTTTGGGCCGTCTCCTTAGAGTCTAGCCCCCCTTTTCCACCTGAGTTGGGGTTGGGTCCGCCCAAGGATGCCTCCTAGGCTAGCGCATTGTTCTTGTGACAAGGCGATGCGGGAAATTTCGAAGGCATCCAAGGTAGAGAGCAAGAGATCTTCAAGTAAGATAGGAGAGGATCAAGCATCATTCAAGGGGCTATCTCTTGGGGCATAATTGTACCATGATCTCCTAAGGATGACTTCCATAGATGTTGAGCATCTAGGATAGCTGGAATATGTGGGATGTCCCAAACTCGCACGAGGAGCGGTACATAGTGGGGGGCATTAGGAGGGCATCCTGGTGTTTGCCTCTTGGTTTTTATGCTGGATTCTGCATGCTGGTTCACTCCTTCCTTGTGGAGTTCGTAAGGGCTTTTGGCATTGAGCTGGTGCAACTGCACCCATCCACAATTCTCAAGCTCAACATGTTTAGGTGCTGCGCCAGATGGTCCTAGGAGAGGATCCCTCCCTAAGGTTGGTTATCTAGTTCTTCCAGGTTGAGATGAAGTCTAGGAAGTCCCCCAATGGCACCACCTAGAGCACACTTGGCATCGTCTTCATGAGGCTTCATCAGGACTTGCCGAGGACTTCCCTGTCATGCCTTGTAAGTGCAAGTATCTTTTGTGGTAGGATTGAGATTCTCAATGGTTCTACCATCATATTCTTAGTACCCACCTCTACAACTCTAGCAAGCTTCCCCAAAAATGATGGTCGGTCGGTCCTATGGAGGTCCCTTGGACGATGTTGACTCATGAGGATGGTAGGAGATTGGTAACATCAAGGCGGTGCAACATGAGCAGAGCTTCAGGGGCCTAATACAGGAGATGGTTGTGGTGGATCGCTACATGATGAGGCCGTGCAGGAAGAAGGATTTGTGGATTCCTCGTGGCTTTCATTCTCCATCTAGCATTAACGGTCATGAGTATTTCTATTCACGCTTTCTTTGTTTCCTTGTGTGATTTCAGATACTGATGGCTTTTTTTCTTCAGCTGGCTTTCCTCATGAGACAGCGGCGGAGTGGGCGGATCAGCTAAATGGTCCATACAATGCTAAGGAGCATAAGGTGTGTCACAACCTCATCATGAGGTGCCTCAAGGTCATGCTTCCTGTGAGAGAGGAACTTTCTCTCAACCACCAACTTTGCTTGCTTGGAGGGTGTATTGGGAACCTAGCAAAACCCTCTATTTTAGCGGTTGGTTCCCAGTGCCAGAATGACCTAGGAAGAGTGGTGAATTCTGTGGTGCTTGGCTTATTGTACCCTGTGTAGAAGCCCTCGAGACATTCGAGGAAGAGGAAGGATCAGTTAGTGCCTGAGCTAGGAGAGCTTGTGACTTCTCCAATAAGGTTGGAGCCCCAAACCCCCAAGTCTCTTGACTTGTCCAAATGGAGGTCTCCTATGATGAAGATGGTTGACTTGCTCCTGGAGGGGAGCATTCGTCTTGAGGCCATCTTGCCATGTCGCTGCATGAGATCGAAATCCTAGAGAAGTTGGTGAGGCTCAAGCATGCGGATGGTCTCGTTTTCACTTGGTCTCAGGAGGTTAGTTCTCATGGTGGATCGATGGTTCCTGCTAACGAGGAGATCGCTGATTTTGCTCTTGCTTGTGAGACTTTGTAGGATGATGCTAGGATAGCAAGTAAGCATACTTAGCCCCATTTTGTTTGTTTGTCATTCCATTGCGGCTGACATATGACTCCCTTGTCATGTTCTTTTATCAATTGACAAGGAGGAGCCTCCAATCCCTTGCGAGGACCAATCCATGCCGCTGGGAGAGGAATTATTTTCTCAGCTTCAGGAGATGGAGAGTGCTAAGGGTGATCCACTCCAACTGCTTCGCAAGGTATGTGTTTCCTACTCCTCCTTTTCCTTTTGTGACAAGTTCACCTAAATTACCTTGGTTGGTGGTTCTCATGCAGGTCAGGGCCTTGTTCAGCACATCGAGATGATCCCAGTCACTACTGCAGATAGACCCTCTCCTGAACCCTCTCCACTGACGGGCATAAAAAGGTCCGTCGCTGGAGGGGAACTCCACCAACGGATGGAAAATAGCCCGTCAGCGGAGAACGCTGAGGAGAACCACTGACGGGCTCCAAAACAGCCCGTCAGTGGAGATGAACATGAGGAGGGATAGATGACGCGTCATTTTCACTGACGGGCTCTTGTTAAGCGCCCGTCAGTGGAGATGACAACTCCACTGACGGGCCCAAATGTCGCCCGTCAGTGGAAAGATGATCATATGACGTGCCCTATCACTGACTGTCTCTTATGTTCTGCCCGTCAGTGGAGAAGTTATCTTCACTGACGGATAACTTTCGCGTCCGTCAGCGGCATTTGGTGCGTGCGTTGCTTCTGAGTCACTGACGGTACCCTTTTAAGGGCCCGTCAGTGGTGCTCCTCACTATAAAACCACGGCGTGCCCTTGCTGCTGGCCAGTGCTCACGCGCCAACTGGCCAGCAGCGAGCGCCGCCGTCCCCCCAGCTGCTGCCGCCGCTGCCGCCGCCCCCCCTTCCCCCCCCCAACCCACAACCACTTCTCCCCTCTCCCCAACCCTCATCCCTAAGCTCTAAAGGGACTAGATCTAGATCTAGATCTAGATCTAGATCTTTTGCTCCTCCTCTCACTCTCTCCCTCCTCCTCATCCTCTCACTCTCACTCTCTCCCTCCTCCTCATCCTCTCACTCTCTCCCTCCCTCCTCCTCATCCATATTAATTCTTCACCCATTTCTAGCTCTCTCTCATTCTCTCCCTCCTCCTCTCACTCCCACCCTCTCCATTATCATTTATCACCGAAAAGATCGCTAGTGCTCGGTAACAATGCTCGCTAGTGTTCTTTTCATTTCGTATATGTATTTGATGTGATTTTCGGTTATCGAACTGATTAGTTTCGTGTCATGGTTATCGAACTGATTTTCGGTTATCGAACTGATTTTCGGTTATCGAAACTGATTAGTTGGCCCTCCAGCATTCTTCGATATCATGGTACATCTCATGATCCATATCGTCCCGGAGATACTGGACCTAGGTCCCGTTTTCCTACACAACATGTACCCCTTGGAAAGGTACAATGGGATTGTGAAGCGCTACGTTCGTAACAGGTCACAACCGGAAGGTAGCATCATCCAAGGCTATGTTGCCGAAGAGTGTGTCGAGTTCTGCACGGATTACTTGGCTGATCAAAAGTCTATCGGTGTTCCTGTTTCGCGCCACATGGGTAGGCTCGATGGTGAAGGCCATGCACGCGGACAGAAGGCGATACATGTTTATAATTCAGTACCGAATAGATCAGCTGACTACGACAGAGCACATCTCGTGGTGCTGCAACACCTTACCGTGGTGCATCCTTATCTCTGGATGCACATGGTGAAGGTCAAAAAAGAAAACCCGAAAAAGGGAGAAGCGTGGCTCTCGAAAGAGCACAACGCGAAGTTCGCAAGCTGGCTAAAGAACTACTGGTATGAAAGGACTCCGACAAATGATGAAGAAGAGACGGTCAAAATGTTGTCACAAGAGCCTGCGAGCAAGGTCCTGACATTTCAAGCATATGATATCAACGGATACACATTCTATACGGAGGCTCAAGACAAGAAAAGTACGTACCAGAACAGTGGGGTGACGATAGAGGCTAAAACCGGTAACCGTAAGGACATATACTACGGCATTATCGAAGAGATTTGGGAACTGGACTACACCGTCACAAAGATCCCCATGTTTCGTGTCAGATGGGCGAAAAATGTCCATATGGACGATGACAAATTCACTACCGTGACTTTACCTCCCCCGACATCTATTGACTCCACACAGGTGAAAGCAATCAGTGCCAAAGATGAGCCTTGGGTACTAGCTAAACAGATCTCGCAAGTGTTTTACATAAAAGACCCGAAGGAAAAGAAGCGCCATGTCGTCAGAAAAGGGAAAAGGAGTATTGTCGGAGTCGATGGTGTAGTTGACGAAGAGGACTATGACCAATTCGACGACCCGGACTCCGAGCCAGAAGATACTGATAAACGGCCCACCAAAAGGAGCAAAGGTACTAAGGATTCCGAGCCCTACATCAGACGCACCCACGCCGAAGGACTAACGTATACCACCAAGAAGATTACTATTCATGAGAAGATTGTCGAAGACGACGAAACCTAGCGAGCTATGTGTGTTTGTATAATAATGTCTATGTTTGGATGACATTATATTATGTGTATGTGTAATGGTGTAATATTGTTGACTCGCGCTAAACGACAAAATCGTAAAACCCTAACCCGCGACGACACAAAAATGCATCTCCCAAAATCTAAAACCCTAAACAAAAAGCATCTCCTAAAAAACCTAAAACTAAAACCCTAAACAAAATGCCCTACCCCAACATCCAGCAAAAACCAAAAACAAAAAACAAACTACACTGACGGGCATATTTTAGATGCCCGTCGGTGTAAAGACCACCACTGACGGGCAGACCGTGAGGCCCGTCGGTGTAAAGACCACCACTGACGGGCACAGAAGGCCGACCGTCAGTGGTAACGCTACCACCACTGACGGGCCCAGAAGTTCCGACCGTCAGTGGTAATGCTGCCACCACTGGTACTGCGCTTCTTTAGTCCCACCTCGCCGAGCTAGCAGCGCGCGCACTAGCTTAAAAGGGCAGCTGCGCGCTGGGCTTTCGAATTCCTTACAACCTTCACTGATTCTTCGAGCCGCCGCTGGTCCCCTGCGCGGCCTGGGCTCGTGGGCCTGGGCGCTGTGCTCGGGATAGGCCTCTGGCTGGTCCCCTGCGCGGCCTGGGCTCGTGGGCCTGGGCGCTGTGCTCGGGATAAGCTGGTGCGCCCAAAATTTTTTTAATAAATTTTTATTTGCCAAGAATATTATATACAATATGCCAAGAATGAGCAATAAATAAAAAACAATATAGACATTAGGCCAAGATTAAAACAATGCAAATATACCAAACTGGATACCACTGACGGGCGGCATTAAAAGGACCGTCAGTGGTAAGTTTCTAACCCTAACGCAGAACAGTACCACTGACGGGCCGCAATATCGCGCCCGTCACTGGTGGTCGTCGGACGCCCGTCAGTGGTGATGGGAGGGTCTTTAGGGTTTCTGCGGTATCACTGACGGGCCTCACTTTGGTGACCGTCAGTGGTGTTTTTTCCTCTGACATCCTCACCTCCACTGACGGTCTCTTAGTAAGGGCCCGTCAGTGGTAATCCAGGTCATATATAAGTCACGCGCGGGACTTGGCGAAATTTTCGCCAAGTCCCGCGCGTTCATTCGAACCAGCAGCGGAACCGCTTCGCCTCCCCGACGCCGCCAGGCTGCTCCGCCGCCGCCCCGTCCTCCTCGAGCGCCACTCCGCCTCCCCGAGCGCCGCCCCGCCTCCCCGAGAGCCGCCGTCTCCCCTGCCGAGCGCCGCTCCGCCTCCCCGAGCGCCGCCACGCCTGCCCGAGCGCCCCCTCCCCCGCCGAGATGGCCTCCCCGAGCCGCGCCGCCGCCGCCATTGCGGAAGCCGCCGCCGCCATTCCCGAGCCCGCTGCCGCCGTTCCCGCAGCCTCCCCCGTTGCCGAGCCCGCTGCCGCCGCCTCCCCGAGAGCCGCCGTCTCCCCTGCCGCCGCCGTCTCCGTTGCCGACGACGCCACCGCTCCGGTTGCCGATGGGACGCCACCGCTCCGGTTGCCAAGTGAGGTCGCGGCCCCCCCGTCCGCCCACCGCAGCTCGCCACCGCCTCCACCTCGCGCCGGCCTCCCCGCGACGGCCCTCCCCGCCGGCAAGCTCAGCTTCAGCGCCGGCCCGAGGTTGTGATTTTTTTTATCTTCTCATTTTCACTGCTGCTGCTGCATGATAATGCTCTGCTGTTGGATGCCTTTGCTGGTTCAGAGAGATAGCTACAGATTATGGGATTTGAATGCTCTGCTGTTGGATGCCTGCTGAATTCTGTGAATTTGCTACAGATTATGGGATTTGGGAATATCGGGTGAATTTTTGTTACTGTGAACCTTTGAAACATGAGATGCAGATTTGTATTCACTGTACATAGTTATTTTTACACGTATTTTATGATCTAGTTATACTTATTTAAGCCGTAGTAGGTCCTTTTATGCTTACAATGTTACATTCATTGTGTTGTGGTTCCTTATTACTAAATGACCAAAATTTTGCACCAATCTTAATCTGGATAAGTATAGAACCACATCTGTCATCCTTTTTGTAGTCACGCAGCACGTGATGCGTACTCATATTGCATAAACATAGATAGTTAGTCTAGCTAAAGCTAGCATGAACAAACTCAAATCTTTCGTTTCTTCTGTTTGAGAACTAACTCTTTTCACCATAATGCAAATCATTGTGTTTATTTCTGTAGGAGATGCATATATCTAATGTGAGGTAATAGACGACTAGTTTTCTCGTAATTAACTAGCTACTATAATTAAGTTCCGTTGTTATCTGCATAGCATCTTTTACTAAAGCTGATCCGAACACTGTTCAAACACCAACCTTACAGTTCACACGTCTCTCTTGTCAAGATCAGCCTTTTCATGTGCGCCCTCCTTTATGACTGCAGTGTTTATCAATAGAATTGCCTAATGCTCGCTATATATTCATTTTAGAAGCAGTCACTTTGCAGTGCTGATACACTACTCAAGAACGTACCATTCATTTGACTTAAACACAATAGCCGTATTATGTACTAAAAAAACTTGTGAATTCCTGAATACCTAGGGAACTAGTCCCCGTGGCACCGTTCGAGCCGCCTAGGGAACTAGTCCCCGTGGCTGCCGTCACAGCTGCCGAAGATCAACCTGCCTCGGAGTCCACCTCCTGCAGCGATGACTCTGGCTCCGAGTCAGCCTCTGAAGAGGACGTGGCGCCCCAGGAACAACTACCGCCCCCGGCCCCGACAAGATCTCAGACTAGGAGAAAAGGCAACCAGTTGCCGGACAGGACGTACGTCGTCACTCGAGTCGACGACGTCAGAGATGTTCCAGCGAGTCCACAGAAGGCCGCCCAGACCTTCAGCAACGCCTGCGGGTGCTTAGTCCGCGAACAAGTGAAGATCACATGCAAAGAATTCAGCCAGTTGTCTGAGTCGACCCGTGAAGCTTTATTGAGGAAACTATGGGACAAATACCAGATTCCTGCCGCCGACAAGGACAGAGTCCAAGCGGCAGCCCTTCGCATCATGGCTAGGGCTCTCAAGACTTGGCGATACGACGCACAGAAGGTCGTGGACGACGACTGGGATACGAAGATCAGTACAAGATGGCCGAAGATAGAAAAGGAAGACTGGGAGCAATTCGTTGCTGAAATAAGGAGTGCGGAATTCCAAGAGAAGAGTCGCTGGGGGAAGGAGCTTCGGGCCAAGAACAAGTTAGACCACAAGCTCGGAAGCCGTGGATACCTTGGGAAGAGGCCAAAGTGGGCCATAGAGGACGCCAAACTGGCCGCGGCTGGGAAAGCGCCTCCTTTTGCGCATCTCAGGGAGCCACGGGCCAGGGAGTATATGAGGGCGCATACAAGCTCTGACCCTGTGACGGGGTCACCAATTATACAGTCTGAAGAACTCCAGGAGGTGGCCAACCGGCTGGTAACATCTCTGTTGGGGAACGTGCTACGCAAAACAAAAATTTACCGCGCACAATCCACCCCAAGATCACTATCGAGGTGCAAGCAACAAGATCATACCTTCGACGATCACGTCAATGCAGCGGAGAAGTTGACCGATGTCGATGAAGTCCGCAGACTCCCGCAGCTAGGTTATACCTCCCAGCCGCGAGAGCGATCTCCTCGCGAATAGTTCGCCCGATCGAACGCCGAAGTATACGACGTCTCCGAGGTATCCACGCGTACCGGATCAGCGACACCGCAGTAATGTGTGGACCAGCACACAAGAACAGCGGGGATCTACGAGAAGGAGAAGCAGCAGCGCGCCGGCAGCTGTACTAGATCCAATCTAGAAGAGAGAGAAAAAGAAGGCTGTGGCCAATCTAAAGATGGCCGGCCTAGGGTTTAGGGCTGCTTCTGGGGCTGCCTGGATGTCTTTGAGGTGCCCTGCCCCTCTATTTATAGGGGTTGGGGCAGCTCTCTCTAGGCAGGTGGAGTCCTACTCCAGCAGGGACACCCTGTTGGAGTTGGAGTCCAACTCCACTAGAACCTTCTAGAATTTCTAGAACCTTCCAGAACCTTCTAAAATTTCTAGAACCTTCTAGAACCTTCCAGAACCTTCCAGAACCTTCTAGAACCTTCAAATACTTTCCGGAACACTTTCGGACATCACCGGAACCATCCGGGACCTCCCGGAACACTTTCGAGATCATCCGAAACACTTTCAGAACCCTTCTCTCTCGTTCTCCATAAATCGTAGCATTCCTAAATGTCGCTAAAACGTTAACACATCATGAGAAGATACTGACAACATATTGACGAAGTGATCTCGCAGTATCTCATAAGGGGGTCTATCCAACACCATTGTTACCCTAACAATGTGTTCCCATTATTGCCGGCATCCTTGTTACATTAACAATGCCCATGATCAGGAAAACAAGATCATTAACAATACATGAGCTAGTCCAGAGGTCTGACTAGGGATCTGAATGGTGTTTATTATTTCACACATGCAATTAGGTTTTCCTCTGAATCTCATATTCAAGAACCAATGCAATTCTAGCATAGAACATAAACTTAATCATGAACATGAAAATACAATAATAACAACTTTATTATTGCCTCTAGGGCATATTTCCAACAGTCTCCCACTTGTACTAGAGTCAATAATCTAGCCAATGCTTAAGCTCCTAACACCTATGGCATTCCGGTGTTGCTCATGCTTTGCTTGTGGTAGAGGCTTCATCAGCGGATCTGACACATTCAGATCCGTGTGTATTTTGCATATCTTTACGTCTCCACGCTCCACCAATTCACGAATGATGTGGAATCAGCGTTGTATATGTTTGGACTTCTGGTGGGACCTTGGCTCCTTGGCCTGAGCTATGGCGCCACTATTGTCACAATAGAGCTCTATAGGATCCAGCGCGCTCGGAACCACACCAAGCTCGGTGATGAACTTCTTAATCCAAACGCCCTCCTTTGCCGCTTCTGAAGCGGTGATATACTCAGCCTCCGTTGTAGAATCCGCCACAGTGTCCTTCTTGGAACTCTTCCAGCTCACTGTGCCACCGTTCAGTGTATACACTAAGCCTGATTGAGATCAAAAATCGTCTGGATCTGTGACAAAGCTGGCGTCGGTGTAACCCTTTACAACGAGCTCTTCATCACCACCGTATACGAGAAACATATCCTTAGTCCTCTTCAGGTACTTTAGGATATTCTTCACTGCTGTCCAATGATCATGACCTGGATCACTCTGGTATCTGCTCGTAACACTTAGAGCATAGGACACATCTGGTCGTGTACATATCATGGCGTACATGATTGACCCAATCGCGGATGCGTATGGAATCTTACTCATGCGTTCTTGCTCATCAGTTGTCGAAGGACACTGATTCTTGCTCAAACTTTTCCCATGCGACATCGGCAAGAACCCCTTCTTGGCGTTTTCCATACTGAACCTCTTCAGTACTTTATCTATATATGTACTCTGGCTTAGCCCTATTAGGCGCTTTGATCTATCTCTATAGATCCTTATACCTAATATGTATGCTGCCTCGCCTAAGTCTTTCATTGAAAAACTATTTTGCAACGAAGTCTTAATATTGTCAAGAAAAGATACATCATTCCCAATCAACAATATGTCATCCACATAGAGTATTAGAAATGCTATTGCGCTCCCACTTACTTTCTTGTAAACACAAGCCCCTTTGCAGTTCCTGATGAAACCAAACCCTTTGACCAATTCATCAAAGCGAAGATTCCAACTCCGTGATGCTTGCTTCAGTCCATAAATGGATCTCTGAAGTTTGCATACCTTTCCAGCATCCTTTGGATTGACAAAACCCTCGGGCTGTATCATATACACGTCCTCGGTTAGCTTCCCATTCAGGAACGCTGTTTTGACATCCATTTGCCATATCTCGTAATCGAAATATGCAGCAATCGCTAGAAGAATCCGAACAGACTTAAGCATCGCTACGGGAGAGAATGTCTCGTCGTAGTCAACTCCTTGAACTTGTCGGAAACCCTTTGCGACAAGTCGAGCTTTATAGATGTATACATTCCCATCCGCGTCTGTTTTCTTTTTATAGATCCATTTACATTCGATAGGCCTCACGCCTTCAGGAGGGTCCACCAAGTTCCAAACTTGGTTCTCGTACATGGATTCTATCTCGGATTTCATGGCGTCTAGCCATTTAACGGAGTCAGGGCCCATCATTGCTTCCGTATAGGTCACAGGCTCATCGTTGTCTAACAACAATACCTCGTCCGAAAACCACTGTGGTTTCGTGCGAATCCTACCAGACCTTCGTGGTTCAGCTGCTGGTTCGACCGAAGTCTCTACATCACATGTACGGGCTTCTGTATCAGTCATTGTGGGAAACTCCGGAACCACTTCCGGCGTTGCATCACTTTGACCTAATGACGAAGATTCACCAATCTCGTCGAGTTGCACTATCCTCCCACTCACCCCTTTAGCAAGAAACTCTTTCTCGAGAAACACACCGTTCTTTGCGACAAACACTTTGCCTTCGGTGCGGTGATAGAAGGAATACCCAACAGTTCCTTTGGGATAACCAACAAAGAAGCATTTATCCGATTTGGGATCGAGCTTATTTGGTTGTAAACGCTTTACATATGCATCGCATCCCCAAATTTTAAGAAAAGACAAGTTGGGTTTCTTCCCATGCCATATCTCATATGGTGTCGTTTCAACGGATTTAGATGGTGCTCTATTTAGTGTAAAAGCGGCAGTCTCTAAAGCATAACCCCAAAAAGACAATGGCAGTTCAGTTAATGACATCATCGATCTTACCATGTCCAACAAGGTTCGATTACGTCTCTCGGACACTCCATTCCTCTGTGGCGTTCCAGGAGGCGTAAGCTGTGGAACAATTCCGCAACTCTTCAGATGTTCGCTAAACTCGTAACTCAAATACTCCCTCCGCGATCTGATCGCAGAAACTTGATTTTCTTGTTACGATGATTTTCTACTTCATGCTGAAATTCTTTGAACTTTTCAAAGGTTTCAGACTTATGTCTCATCAAATAGATATACCCATATCTACTCAAATCATCCGTGAAGGTAATGAAGTAGAGGAATCCACCGCGTGCAGCTATACTCATTGGACCACATACATCCGTATGTGTGATCTTCAATAAGTCAGTCGCCCGTTCTACGTGGCCTGTGAACGGCATTTTAGTCATTTTACCCATTAGACAAGGCTCGCAAGTGTCAAATGATTCATAATCAAATGACTCCAAAAGTCCATCACAATGGAGTTTCTTCATGCGCTTCTTTCCAATATGACCCAAACGGCAGTGCCACAAATAAGTGGAATTCAAATCGTTTATCTTGCGACGTTTAGCGTCAGTGTTATGGATGTGTGTATTACCATCAAGATTCATAATAAATAACCCATTCACAACGGGAGCATGGCCATAAAACATATTATCCATATAAATCGAACAACCATTGTTCTCAGACTTAAACGAATAACCGTCTTGCAACAAACATGATCCAGAAATAATATTTTTGCTCAAGGCCGGAACATAGTAACAATTACTAAGCTCTAATATAAATCCTGAAGATAAATGTAGAGGTAGGACACCGATGGCGAGCACAGCAACTTTTACTCCATTCCCGACGCGCATCGTCACCTCATCCTTTGCCAGTCGCTTAGGCCTCTGTAGTTCCTGCATCGAGTTGCAAATATGAGCAACCGATCCGGTATCCAATACCCAAGAATTACATTGCGGACCAGCAAGGAATACATCAATAACATGTATGACACTCATACCTGAGCTGGACTTTCCAGACTTCTTCTTTTCTGCCAGATATTTCTTGCAGTTCCTCTTCCAGTGTCCCTTCTCTTTACAGAAGAAGCACTCAACATCAGAAGTGGCGCCAGTCTTGGACTTCTTAGGCGTATCAGTCATACTAGCACCCTTGGATTTGCCCTTTTTCTTAGACTTGCCCTTCTTCTTGAAGTTGGTTGTTTTATTCACCATCATGACATGATTGGCGTCCTTCTGGATTCCACTCTCAGCAGTTTTAAGCATAGTGAACAATTCACCCATACTCTTTTCCATCCCATTCATGTTGTAGTTCATGATGAAGCTACTATAGCTCGGAGGGAGGGAAGCAAGAACAAGATCAGTGCCCAACTCTTGGGAGATTGGAAAACCTAGCGCATCCAACCTTTGCGCGTACCCAGACAATCTGAGTACGTGCTGACTCACTGAGCTACCCTCAGCCATCTTGCATTCAAACAAGGCTTTGGATATCTCATATCTTTCAGTCCTTACTTGCTTCTGAAACAAAGCTTTCAGCTCCTGGATTAACTCATAAGCAGTCCAATTCTCAAAACGCTTTTGAATATCAGGTTCCATGGAGGCAAGAGATGCACTATACTGCAATGGAATCATCGCTCTTAGATTGATAGATACGAGTCTCATCATCCGTAGCGTTAGCAGGGAGTTCACCGAGAGTTTGCGATAGGACATAGTCCTTCTTGGCACTCTTGAGGACAATCCTCACATTACGGTACCAGTCCGTAAAGTTGTTCCCAGATGAATTCAGTTTTTCTTTCTCAAGCAACACGCATAGTGGAAAGGTGGTTACGGGTGCCATAGATCTACAACTTAAAAACAAATACACTTTAGACATTGTTCATGATTAAAGCAACTCAAATTAACACTTAATTAGAGTAAGCTCCCACTAAAACCAATATCCCTCATAATTGATTATTAGTGATTCAAGATCCACGACTCACTTACTCCACCATTGATGTGACATCACTGATGACGGAATAACGAGACCGGTAGGTCAACATGCCAATCATATCCCATATGACTCTTGTTCATCTTTCGATGGGTGTGTTCCGAGCCCAAGACGATCTTGCAAAGCTCGTCAAGACAACCGAGTGCTCTGCTGCGCGAACGGTTCGCGCCCGCCTCATATATGTCAAACCTATCGTACCCATGTGACATGGCGCACTTCAGAATGGCAAATACTCCAGACGGTACTACACTTGGAAGAACACTAACTACTTTGATATTTGTGTGAGGGATCACCCTATTTAACAACGTCTACCACGCATCAAACAAGGTGCATAAAAGGGATTAACATCACATGCAATTAAATTATTGTGATATGGTATAGCCCCTTTTGTTGAAGAAGACTTCTTCAACATCTTTTGGCGGAGAACTCCTTCTTCGCGTACGATGTAGCGTCGAGGTCCATCGATGTAAGATTGTCACCACCATGTCCTTGCAATTACAACTATTTGCTATCACATAGCTAATAAAATAAACGCATTACATGGCTTTCTAGTTGACGCGTAGGTCAATACAATAAATAATGACAATCGTATTGGCTCCTACCGATTGCCGTACTCATGACACGCAGGTCATGACAAAATTAAAATTACAAACACTTTGCATCTCATACAATCACATTGCATCACATAGTCTATACCACATCACATGCATACCCTGCAAAAACAAGTTAGACGCCTCTAACGTTTATGCTACAATACGTGGCTTTATGGCTACGTTGCAAACCGTTTGCTACCTACGTTACCATAAGCATGATTGCTCTTGCAGTTATTTAACTGTCGGGGTGTCTGGAATTGGAGACTCGGAAATCTCGAACCCCATACTAAACTTCGTCATACGCATGACCCCCGTGTAGAGCACATCTACAAGCCCGCTCATTGCAAATTTATCTTTCTCAACTAAAGTGAAACCAAAGTCATCCTTAGCATGTCTCGATCCGAAGATCGTAAGGTTCGCCGGACCTCTGAAAATTTCACGATGCCGCCGAGATCAAAATTTTGCAATGAGAGGGAAACAACAAGAAAATTCGGTGGTAGATCTCATCTAACACCCCGCACATCATATGTGCAATGCCGCATATCATATATGCTCTAGTCGTACCTACAACTACGCATAGTACCGCTCTGATACCACTATTGGGGAACGTGCTACGCAAAACAAAAATTTACCGCACACAATCCACCCCAAGATCACTATCGAGGTGTAGGCAATGAGATCGTACCTTCGACGATCACGTCAATGCAGCGGAGAAGTTGACCGATGTCGATGAAGTCCGCAGACTCCCGCAGCTAGGTTATACCTCCCAGCCGTGAGAGCGATCTCCTCGCGAATATTTCGCCCGATCGAACGCCGAAGTATACGACGTCTCCGAGGTATCCACGCGTACCGGATCAGCGACACCGCAGTAATGTGTGGACCAGCACACAAGAACAGCGGGGATCTACGAGAAGGAGAAGCAACAGCGCGCCGGCAGCTGTACTAGATCCAATCTAGAAGAGAGAGAAAAAGAAGGTTGTGGCCAATCTAAAGATGGCCGGCCTAGGGTTTAGGGCTGCTTCTGGGGCTGCCTGGATGTCTTTGAGGTGC
Organism: Stipa capillata; assembly: GCA_019208055.1. NCBI lineage: Eukaryota > Viridiplantae > Streptophyta > Magnoliopsida > Poales > Poaceae > Stipa > Stipa capillata. The sequence continues at coordinate 20,712 of JAGXJF010002274.1, forward strand.
CCTGCCCCTCTATTTATAGGGGTTGGGGCAGCTCTCCCTAGGCAGGTGGAGTCCTACTCCAGCAGGGACACCCTGTTGGAGTTGGAGTCCAACTCCACTAGAACCTTCTAGAATTTCTAGAACCTTCCAGAACCTTCTAAAATTTCTAGAACCTTCTAGAACCTTCCAATACTTTCCGGAACACTTCCGGACATCACCGGAACCATCCGGGACCTCCCGGAACACTTTCGAGATCATCCGAAACACTTTCGGAACCCTTCTCTCTCGTTCTCCATAAATCGTAGCATTCCTAAATATCGCTAAAACGTTAACACATCATGAGAAGATACTGACAACATATTGACGAAGTGATCTCGCAGTATCTCATAAGGGGGTCTATCCAACACCATTGTTACCCTAACAATGTGTTCCCATTATTGCCGGCATCCTTGTTACATTAACAATGCCCATGATCAGGAAAACAAGATCATCAACAATACATGAGCTAGTCCAGAGGCCTGACTAGGGATCTGAATGGTGTTTATTATTCCACACATGCAATTAGGTTTTCCTCTGAATCTCATATTCAAGAACCAATGCAATTCTAGCATAGAACATAAACTTAATCATGAACATGAAAATAGAATAATAACAACTTTATTATTGCCTCTAGGGCATATTTCCAACAATCTCAACTCAGTGTCTTTTCTTACGTAGTTACGTTGTATCGAAATACGCTATCTTCTCATCATGCAATATAACTTGCAGACAGAGCTGAGCCAGTAGCCTGCAAGCTCACAGGACTCCGTCACGAGCTGCCCGTGGTGGAACGATGATCTGGCGAAGGCTCGACAGAAACCGGAGCATCGGGGCCGTGTAGTAGGCGTCAGGGATGGCGTTAAGTGGGACAAGGTGTTTCCCCGAAACCCCGAGGGTCGCCGCCGCCCAAGGAGAGACAGCCAGGAGTACATGGATAATCTCCATGAGCAAATGCGAGAGATCGCCGAGCAGACGTGGGTACGTATGCAAGTCCTCGCAGCACAGGGCGGTGCGACGATGGTCCCCGATGTCCAGCCGTCTGGTTGGAGTAGCTGCGCATCCGCCTCGGACGGCCGGCCGGAATCGCTGAATCAAATCGACAGCATCACCGTAAGTTCCGTACGCTAAAACGAGTCATTACAGTAAATCCTGATATCGTTGTCTTGACTTCAGTTAGGACGGCACATCTATCCCTGTTTTGCAGGAAGCCACTAGATGCACACTGACGGTGCAGATCCCTGGCATGAAGGTGAAGGTTGCGCACGGCCAGGTCTTCCCGACGCCGGAGGGGGCAATCCTGCACTGTGTTCCTATGCGGGAGCACCATGCGAAGGTGCAGGTGGACGTCGTCCTCAACGACTACAACGATGTGTTAGTCCCTGTCCCCCCTGAAGAGGAAATGACACAGCTAGGGCAGTGCAAGAACTATTTCATCCAGTGGCCGAAGAGCCAAATTATTTTAGCTGCGGCGCCCTCTCCTCGCACGGCTCCATCTCCTCGCACGGCCCCCTCGTCCACCAACCCGTCTCCATCGGTCGGACGATCTCCCTTGGGCCTCAGCCAGACAGCTCCGACGTTCAGAGACCTTGAAGACCATCTTGTCGGGGACCAGTACAGGGAGACAGGTATGCAGTCCCCGGCGGCGAGGGACGAGCCCATGATCGATCCACCGGAAAGGCGCAAGGAGGATCAACCTAGAGGGAAGATTTTCTCTCCCGCCACACTTGCCAGAACACTGGAAGCGGCGCTGGCGGCAGGCAAGAGTCCTGAGCCGCTGCATAGGAGGAAGAAAAGCAAGAAGAGAAGGGCCAGCACCGGCGAGAAGGAAAGAAAGGAGCAGATGAAGAAATCCTTATCCTTCTCGGCATCGGCATCGTCATCCAAATTATCTACACGGAGCATGGGTCTCTGGCGATATCATTACGAACCAGGTCAGGACTTGCTCCCGCAGGACGAGTTGAACAATCTGTCAGAGGACATGAAGGCGCTGCATGAAGATTACCTCAAGATGTCCAGAGAGCCGCAAACATTCTGCCAATATTGGAAGGTCAAGGTGCCAAGAGATTACAACTTCTTCATGGAGAACGACCAGGACACCTTCGACCTCAATTTTGAAGACCTCTTCCATATGTTCAACCTCTACAGGCTCGACACCACGATGGTCAGGCTATGGGCTCTCTATCAAGCCCAAGAGTGCAGACGTCTACAGGACTCCAATATCAGGATAGTCGATCCGATATGCATGAACGAAGGCTACGCTGATACCACGGACGGTCGAGACTTTCTACAAGAATATCTATCGCGTGTCTTCATCGTGCATAAGGACAAGGAGTACATACTAGCCCCCTACAACCCTCCGTAAGTCCTTTAACTCAGCGCCGTATGAATTTTTTTGTTTTTTACACATGTATCTCCGCCTTCTTACGTTCATTTGTTCACATTGACGCAGCGACCACTGGGTCCTCATTGTGATAATTCCAAGCTGGGCCAAGGCATTCTACTTCGACTCCGATGCGCAGAAGAGATCGAACTTCAAAAATATCACTTCTATTTTGGATGCAGCCTTTTTCAGAGCCAAGTTCTCGGGCCATCAAAAAATACCTGCAAAAGCGACAAAATTGGTACACCATTACAAGTTCCCTTGCAGAGTTCAGCCCGAAGGTAGCATGACATGTGGGTACTACACCTGTTCCCATATGGACCTATTTGTCCGGTACAAGAACAAGCATTGGAAGGATATGAAAGAACTGAAGGCTTGGAGTGAGCTAGGACATCATTTGTACGATTAGCGTCAGGACTTTGCCCGCATCCAAAGAGTCTTCGCCAAAATCATCAATCTTGAAGTAATCAATCCAATGGGTGAATTCTACGCCGGCCCCTAGTTTCCGAAGCTAAACTTAAGCGGGAATCAGTAGATTAGTTGTTTAAAAAACTTTATTACGTCGCTCGTCAAATATACTTGTTTTCTTTCATACCTGTGATTAACGGTTACGTGAAGTGTTATGTCATTACGAATAAGTTATATCAAATTTTATATTTGTGAATATTTCTGAAATTTATGAAAATTTGTGTATATTTGTGAAATTTATGGATGTTTGTGAAATATATGACTATATTTGTGAGAATTGTGAATGTTTGTGAAATTTGTGAACATATCTGTGAAAATTGTGAATATATTTGTGCAATAGGTACTGAATGGAAATGCACAACAGAAGCTCTACTGACGGGCACTTTACAAATGCCCGTCAGTGGTGAAGCCCGTATGGCCGTTCTGCAGGTCCTACCACTGACGGGCGTGTAGACATAGCCCGTCAGTGGTGAGATGATACCACTGACGGTCGCCGATAAATAGACCGTCAGTGGTGAGGTCCTACCACTGACGGTCCCGTATCAGACGACCGTCAGTGCTGATTGGTTTACACTGACGATCCTCGTGCCCGTCGGTGGAGGTCACCCCTCCACTAACATTCCCAGGGTGACGGGCCCCCCGTCCGTCAGTAGAGGAGGTTAGGTGCCCGTCAGTAGAAGCCTGTTCTTCAGTAGTGAGTCCTCAAAGCCAAGGTGGAGATGCTTTCTTCCACTTTGGACATTGAGAGATCCCAATTGGTGATGGCACAAGGTGAACTAGATGTTGAGAAGGCACATCACATGAAGGTCGAGGAGGGCTTGAAACAAGCTGAAGGCAAGCTTCGCCATGTCAAAGGCAAGTTGTCGTGCACGACAAGCGAGCTGGACACCCATTTCCAAGGCACTTCTGACCTAGAGTGGCAGCTTACGAGGATGACCTTGAGGGTGGAACGTGCTGACGGGGAAGATCAAGGCCATGGAGCAATGGGCTCTCCGAGCTGAGCAAGAGCTAAGAGCTAAGATTGTGAAGATCACTTCTATTGACTGTGAAGATCACTTCTGTTGAAGAGTTGGTGGCTGTTAGTTTGCAGCTTGCCATGGCCGAGGAGGACTTGACGATGGTGATGGAGGACGTGGAGAGGATGGATGCATTTCTAGTGGTGCCTACTACTGAGGCTGAGTTGGTCGTGGTTCCGGACCTTGGTGTCAGTTGTGCTTCCTCTCTTCTGTCAGCTCGTGCAACTGTGATCTACAATGTCTTGATGAAGCTGAAGTTCAAGGTGGTGCTTTTCCCCCTTCGTGTATGTTGACACTTGAGGCTTGTGACACTCCTTCCCAGGTGCTCAGGTTGAGGTTGTAGCTACGAGGTACTACCGCGTCTTGCATGTCGGCCATCCTTGCCAGAGGTGCTGTCCTGGGGGCTCTTGAGGGTACCTTGAGCTTGGCGGTGCGAGGGTACCTTGGAGACAAAGGAGACATCTTGTGGGTGAGGGGTCGGGTCTGTGTGACCAGCAATGACCATCTTTGGCATGAGAGGGATGAGGATGGCTGTGACTTCAATCCTTGGTTTCATGTTTCCATGGGCTTCAAACCATTTACTTATGTGATTGCATATGCTACCATGTTTTACCACTTTGGAATAGCTTCATGATGTAGCTTTGACATAGGCCTATTAAGGCAACCTTTTCGTACTAGGGCCATCTCACCACGTTATCACTTAACATCAATATGTCATTAATGTTAGTTTTATTGTACTCAACTGAGAGATTTTTATGAGGGATGTCCTTGTTTGTTTTTAATAGATGTTTTGCCTTATTGTTTTCCGCAACATGGCGTGTAAGCTGGTTCGGGGCCTGCCATGTGCATCCGGTACCACCGGAGCAACTTGGCTTGTGCCTAGGCCGATGGTGACGAGTCATGGAGCCCTTATACCTAGGAAGAAGAATCTTCCTTGGGTAGTTGTCGAGCAACCTGCGTCAAAGGCATGTTGACCGAGCTTAGGGATTTCTCGCCATGAGCATGACTTGGTTTCCCACCTAAGGACATGGGATGACTTGTCAAGTGGAGCCCTTGTACCTAGGAAGATGAATCTTTCTTGAGTAGCCTCCGAGCACCCTGGGTAAGAGGCATGTTGGCCGCCTAAAGAGGAGCTTAGGGTTTTCTCACTAGAAGTCGGCTTGGCATCTAGGGCCATGGATGACTATTTCACTAGAGCCCTTATACTAAGAAGGTTCCTTGGTAATGCGACTAGATTAGTCTAGTGGAGCCTCAATACCAAGCAAGTTTCTTGGTAGTCACTGAGCACCCTAGGTCAGAGGTGTGTTGGCCGACGTCGAGAGCTATAGCAGGCTATGCTTTATGGCTTTGTGGGCTTCTTGGTCCTAGGCATCATTTGTGCGATTCGAGCAAGGAGACCTTAGGTGGTTTCTCTCGCGAGATTACGATGATGGTGCTCTTCTTGAAAAAAGAGGAACACAATATGAAAACTCATGGTTCGCTGCCTCACGACACGGAGGAAGTTAAACAATGGACCCTGTTGGCAGATGGTTAGCCTTTCGTTTCTTGGGCACGAGGAGGTGGTATAGCTCATGAGGTTCAACTACATCTCCTGCACGGAGGAAAGGGAAAGGTGAGCCCTAATGACGTGCAATTTTGTTTGCATGTCAGGCGCGAAGGAAAGAAGAATTGATTCATGGGAGCTCGCAATTCGCTCAGTTTTCACTTCTCATGATGGTGGATGATACAAGACTCAGGAGGTGTTAGCTATGGATGGTGCTTGTTTTCATTCGAGGCATGACCTAGGAGTTCGTCCTTCATGGTGGATAGGCGGTAGGCTTTGGACCCAAAAAGGAAGAGATGTGATATTGTCATCCCACTTCACATGGAGCTTGCCTTATGACTAGGGGTCGAGGACTTTCTTGATCACCATGTCTCTTTGGAAGAATGCCTGCTCCTTTACCCTAGTGTTGTAGATGTGTGTCATGCTTGAGGAGGGCTTGGTCTTGTACTTCCTTGATGAAGTCCACTTCGGCTTGGTGGTGTTTCTTATTTTTTGTGAATTTGAGTGGGGTGGCTTCACGAAGCATCTCAACACGGAAGGAGCAATGCTCGACTTAAGTGGGCCGTAGAGCTTCAGCTCCATATACCAAGGAGAAAGGCATATGCCCTGTGGAGTGGCTGAGGGTGGTGTGCATCCCCTAGATTATGCTCTGGAGCTCTTTGGTCCATATTCCCTTCTTGGTAGAGTTCTCCTCAATGCGGTGACAAAGGCCTTGGAGGATAAGTCCGTTTGCTTGTTCCACTACCCTGTTGCTCTTGGGGTATGCTACAGACGCAAAGTGGAAGGTGGTTACCATGGAGTTACGAAATTTTTTTGAGTGACAAGGTGTCAAAGTGAGTTTAATTGTCCACATTTAACTCATGTGGGACGCCAAAGCGATAGATGTTGTTCTTCTAGAAGAATTTTTGAATTGTTCGAGAGGTGATGGATGTGAGCAACTCAACTTTGACCTATTTGATGAAGTAATCAATTGTAATCACCACGTATCGGTAGCCCCCTTTGGCCGGTGTGAATGGTCCCAAGAGATCCATTTCCCATCAGGCAAATGGCCATGTGATTGGGATGTTCTGAAGCATTGAGACCAATGCGTGGAAGGACTATGTGATTTTTTGACACACCCTGCACTTCTGGAGTACGCTAATGGCACCTTTGACCATGTTTTGGTAGTAGAAACCTTCCCCTAATTCCGTTGTTGTTGTGGATGTTGATGCCAAGTGGTTTCTGCATAACTTGGCATGTATTGAGAAAGAGGTTGGTACCATCTTCCTTTGAGATGCACTTCCGCTTCTTTCTTGTAGAGGACATCATTGAGCAGGACGTGCATTTGCTTTCACGAGCAATGTTTTGGCTTGTAGCGTGTCCTCATCGCTGATTTCTCCTTTCATGGCTAGGATGATGGGATTCACCCAAGATGAAGTTTGATTGGAGATCACACTGACTTGTTGTGGAGTTTCCTCGGCAGTGCCATCTTCTTTGATCGATTGGGAGTGGATGACCTCAAGGAAGATGCTAGGTGGGAGTGGTTCCTTTGAACCAATGGCCCTGGCTAGCGTATTGGCTTTGTGATAGTCTCCTCGCAGCATGAGATGTGCCTCTAACCCAATGAAGTTATGTTTCATCTTCTGAGCTTCTTGCATGTTCTTCCTCATCCTTTCATCTAAGCATTGCTAAGATTTGTCCATTTGGTTCACCAACAGTTGGGAATCCCCTTGGATGAGCAAGCAGTGAATGCCCATGGATTTAGCTAGGCGAAGCCCTAGCAAGAGTGCCTCATGATTGGCCATGTTGTTGGTGGCATGGAAGGCGAGATGGGTGGTGCACACTAGCGTATTTCCTTCTAGTCTTATCAAGATGACTCTGGCTATGACTCTGTTTAGGCACGTCAAGACACTAAAGTGCAAGATCTAGTGGCGGTCAGGTGTTGTTGCCTTTTGGAGCTTTTCGTCGGGTGGAGCGCTTGAAATCTACCTATACTTGCGACTTGATGGTAGTTCTGCCGGTGAGCGTGATGGAGAATGGTGCAAGCTCGGTGGCCCACTTGGCTATTCTCCTCGTGGATCCTTTGTTTCTGAAGACTATGTTGAGATTGAAAGTGGAGGGGCCGATGATGGCATAGCCCATGAAATAGTGGTAGAGCTTTCTTGAGGCCATGAGGATGACGTAGGCGTTCTTCTTGATTTGAGTGTATCTCCCCTTTGCTTCAGCCAAAGCTTTGCACACATAGTAGATAGGATGTTGGGTGCTGCCTTCTTCCTTCACATGGCTGTGCTGATTGCTATTTGCAGTGTGGCAGCAAGATATTTGCAGCAGAGGTTCTTCGGGCTTCAGGCTAGTAAGTAACCGATGGCTAATCAAGTTTGCCTTGGTTTCTTCAAAGGTGGCTTGTGCTTTGGCCATCCACTTGAAGTCATTCATACTTCAAAGAGCCTTGGAAAAGTAAAGCCCTTCCTCCACCGAGTGGTAGACAAATCTCCCAAGTGTAGCCATCCTCCCGATGAGGCGTTGCACATTGTTGATGGATCACGACGGCTCCATGTCAAGCATGGGATAAATCTTTTAGGGGTTAGCTTCGATGCATCACTGCAACAACAAGAATCCTAGGAGCTTCCCTCCGTGAAATCCAAAGGAGAACTTCTCCGGCTTGAGCTTCGCTCCGATCTTACAGAGGTTCACGAAGGTTTCTTGAAGGTCCTCGGGATGTGTACCTGTGAGTTGGCTTTTGATGACGGTGTTGTCCAAGTCCAATTTGCATTCTATCTGAATTGGCTCTTGAGGATAAGGCTCACAAGGCACTAAAAAGTTGCTTCATCATTCTTGGAGCCAAAAGGCATGCATAGGTAGTAGAAAGTGTAGAAGGGGGTGATGAACCTTGTTTTCTCTTCGTCTTCCTTAGCCATGTGGACTTGGTGATACCCGGAGTATGCGTCCAAGAAGCGAGGAAGAGGGTAGTCGTGGAATCAACTAGTTGGTCAATGCGAGGAAGAGGGTAGTCGTCTTTAGGGCTGCCTTGTTAAGGTCGCTGAAGTCCATGCACATGCGTCATTTCCTGTTAGCCTGAGTTGGCTAACCACTTGGGATGTCACACCTCTCAGATGAGGCCAGCTTTGGTAAGTTTTTCAACTTGTTTCTTGATGGTGTCACTCCTTTCCAACAGTAATTTTCGGAGCTGCTACTTCACTGGGCACATTTGGGCTTGATGGCAAGGTGTTGTTGCATCACTTTGCACGGGACGCCTTTTGTGTCGACGAGTGATGATGTGTCTCAAAGGCATCGCCTTTTATTCCAAGATTTAGCATAGATCAACCCGATAATTTCTAGAAAATTGCCTGATTTCTTATTTAATTATATCATGATTGGCAAAACTTGGTTTTTAACCTTTGCTACAGGCTAAGAGGCGAATCTCACCAATTTAGGACCTAATTTGCATAAAGGGATTTGGAGCAACTTTCCCAACTGACACATCACGATTTGAAGCTCAAGGTGACCTGTCGACTAGTGGTATTGGCGCTACGCCTGTACCACCCGGTCGTACCATGTGGCGGCGGTCCCCTCACTTTCAGATAGAACCAACTTTGTCAAGGGGTGGAGGCCATTCGACAGAATGTGTCGAATGGGAGAGGCTAGAAGAGGTTAAGAACAGAGAAACAGGAGGAAGGAAAGAAGAAGAAGAAGAAGACCCGATGATCCGCTACTTCTCCACTGCCACCACCATACTAGTGAGATCGAGAGATAGATCTTCATGTAGATGATTGAACCTTTTTGCTTCTACATTCACTTTAGATATATAATCATCGACGAACTATTAGATCATGCCCTTGTTTACATTCGTGAGACTATCGGTAATCAAGACTATACCTTTTTATGCATCTTTAGTTACGCATCTTGATTGTGCTCGCATCTCCGGTATGGGTGAGTAGTTTTATTAGATGGAAGAGATGTAGGTGATTGGGGATGTGGTAGAACCCTGCTAGATTGAATTATTATTATTGCATGCTTTGAGTATTCGGTACAGAGTTCTTATTTCTAGGAGCACCTAATACTTGTTGTCTAGGGCCCGAGCAACATGATTTTTATGTAGGACATTCTAGAATTAATAGATGTTTTGCAACAAATCGGCACCCACAAGGTGACAAGTGTAGATATCAAAGAAGAGCTATATTTTCATGAGGAGAACAAGAAACCATCAACCTTAAAGCCTAACCATGATCCCTCATCTCCCATGCCTAACCATTATTATTGCAGGAACACTTTACTTTTCAGCATTTTATTCATCTTACTGTCTAGTATTTAATCTTAGCACTAATTTCTAAACTTGCATTTATTACTATTCAGGAAAATTCAGGAAAACCTTTTCCAAGACAAACATACTTGTGACCTGTGACACCACAAGTGTGAGGAAAAAGTGACCATCACCATAGCTCCTCATGGGAATCGACATAAAAACTGGGGAATACTTCTAACAAATTGTTGCAACTAACCCTGTGCACTTGTAGGACATTAGGCGACCAGGCGAAAAGATCGGCACTCTCCTTGAGGAGGGCGATGAGGCTTGCTTGAATCTTTGTTGGTAGGTCCGCTCCTATATTCACTGTGCGTATCTTCATTCCCGAAGAGGTGAACTTCCTTCAACTCTCCCTCATGATGCGGCTTTGGCGTGAATCTTTCGGGTGGAGCCACGGAGGGATCCTCAACATCGGAAAGGAGGTTCACGCTATTGGTGGTTATTTCTTTGGTGGCATGCTTCATCTTGCGGACGTGAAGATTGTCGTGATCCTGAGTTTGCTCTCTACGCACTATGATAGGTCTTTGCGGGGCTGGGAATATTGAGGCACAAGATGTTTTGCTGCACAGCTGCGTAGAAGGGGTGTGTGACTCTTCCTATGCTTGCGTTAAAGGATGACTCCATGTCCACCACATCAAAGTGCACCATCTCTATCCGGTGATTTTCCATGGTCTGGAAGGTCATGAGAAGATCGATTTGACCAAGCGTTTGTACGACATTCCTGGATATGAAGCTAGTGAGCGAGTAAAGTGATGGCTCTAGCGAACCATCCTTGTAGCCCCCATGCGACTCTAGCAAACTTTTGAGTGTGCGGAGGTACAAGATATTTGCTAAGCTTCTAGCATCAACGAGGATTTTGGTGAGCCAGTTGGCCACCATGGCGGTCACGAAGAGGGCATCATCATGTGGGAAGCGCATTCCATTAACATCTTCCTCTGTGAAGGTCAACGACGTGTTCACCCATTTTGGCAGTGGGGCAAGAGTGAGCGCTCCACAATGTTCGCCTCTCTTGCATATTCCTTGTGTTCCTCTTGGAACTCCTCCCGGAGCTGAGCCCCCTAGTATGACATCGACGAGGTGGTTGGGTATTTGGAAGGGAAGTTCCTTTGCCTCTAGAGTCGGTTCTTTTACGAGCACCTCAGCTAGGGCGGTTACTCTTTGGAGAGGAGCCCCCTGTGCCAAGGGCAACTTGGTGACGAGTGGGGCTTGTCCCATGGCTCCTCCTTCCTGAGCGCGACATTCACTAGTCCAGTGATCGTCGATTTTATGGAAGGTGTACCACCTCTCTTCTAGTTTTTTGGGTCCATGATGTTGAGGTCGCGGTGTTCCCATCGAACCTATGGTTATCTTGGCGAGGCTGATTACTGATGGCCATGACCCTCCGCTCCGAGGAATACGGGCAGTTCTTGTTTCTGGAGTTTTGCTTCAACGAGCTTGTACATTTTTCGCCATCTTTGCCTCACGTGTACTCCTACAGTTTGTGATACCATTCCTTGGTGGTTTTTGGAGGGTTCGATTGAGGGCCCAATTTACTTCTCAGGAAGTAATCCTTGCATGCACGCGCTTATCACCATAGTTGCATGCACGCGCTTATCACCATAGTTTTTGGGGCATTAGAACTCTTCAGGGACTCTCCTTCCTTTTGCTTGAGGGAGAAGAGTTTGTTTGACAGGAAGAGTTGCATGAAGTTTTCTTGGAAATTTGCGATGAAGACATTTCCTGGTGGTTGAAAAACTGATTTTGAGCCATTTCTGTTAGGTCAAAGGGGGAGAAGGTTGCACATCTCCATCTATCCTCCCGTGGCTCGAAAGGCCATGGAATACACGTCCAAGAATTGCAGGGGGTTGGAGTCCGTGCTATATTGCTTCAGCATGGGCGGCTTGAACTTCTAGGGAATATGACTTCTTGGATCTTCCTCGACAGAAGATTGCAAGTTTGCCTGTGGCCTCTGTCCCCCTAGTGCCGAAACCATTCACTTTGGTTGTCGCTCTCCTCTCGGAAGAACGAGCCTGGTGAATGATCTCGGGACCTCCTCAATGAACAGGAATGATCCTCATCTCTGGTGAGGTGCCGCCGCAGCTCCTCTATAACTCCTGATGGGCACTAACTCCAACAGGTCATTCCATTCGCTTCACTAAACCACTACTCCCTCCCTAATCTCTTATCTCCCCCATGCATGTCCCAGAGATCGCTCTTTTGCTGAAAACCAATCACCGCCATCGCTGACCGCTATGGAGCTCGCTGTCGCCGATGTCCTCCAACGCAGCCGCAGACCAAGACATGCTTAGGAGGTCCTCTCAAACCCTTTAACATGAAGAACCACCTTGGACGACCCATCCTTCTCCTTCACCACCTGAGCTGCACCACCGTCATCGACCCCCTCGTCGTCATCAATCCTGACCTCACAGCCTTAGGAAACCTCGCCAACATCATCCTGGTGTGTTTCCCAACCAAACTCCACCTTTCTTTCCTCCTTTCCTCTATCGGTTGAGCCACAGCAATGACCCACTGTTTTGGTATCGTCGCTAACCACCGGCACTCCGCCGTCCCCGGCCACCGTCAATCGGGCAACCATGCGCATGAATTCACACCACTGCTAGGAGTTCAAGCACCAACTTGCACGTGTCAGGACCCTGTAGCACTGCTTCGATAAGGTGCCACTGAAGCACACCCACAGCCTTGCCCGTGTCTAAACGCTGGTTGCCAGGCATATGGGCTTGTACGGGTAGTAGTTAAAACAGTTAAGTAATGAGAGTATTACAGCTGGGCCCCATCTTGATTAAATTTTAATTAAAACTTCTTTAAGTGTTCTAACGGTATGACAAGTAAGAGCCACTGTTTAAATGGTCACTTAAGTTTAAATGAGAAAATATTAAAATCCTAACAGGTGAGCCCCACGTTGCATTGACTCATTAATATAAAGCTGAGTATGACAAGTGGGCCCAATGACCACTATGACCGGTCATCCTTTGACAAGTGAAACCTGACCCCTTGCCCCACATATCAATCTCAGTAGATTGCTGCACATGTATGAACAATGTATTTCTTTGTCTAATTCAAAATTAGATCAAGGAAATCTAGAAAACCCTTAAAATGACAGAAATTTGCAAATATTATAGAAAATTCATACCAATTCCAATAAGGTCTACTTTATTAAGAAAAATTGGTTTAAACTATACTATCTTATGGAATCATTTCCATACATGTTACGGTTCCACAAAAAATAGAATTAATTGCTATGTTAATTAAACCCTAAAAATGACATCTAAAACTTAAAAAAATTCATAACTTGTGATCTAGGACTTTAAATGGAGTGATTCCAATTGCATTAATTTTATAATTTCCTTTTCTATTTTCTAGGATGAATTTAATTCATGATAATGCATTTTGAATTCCTATTATTGAATTCGTCCCCTTTTTCGCTGTTTCTAGGCATTCGGGGTTTTGTTCCGGTAGAGCCCATCAAGAGGCTTATTAAGAAGTTGAGACTCCTCAGTTCCAAGAAATTCCTAACATGATAGGAGTTGGTTGCTTATCATGGCAAGCTGGTTATGATATTTATATTGACTAAACAATACTAGAATAATTAATAAGTGAAACGGGAGAGATAGGAATCGATGTCAACAGACCAGGTTGAGCTTGCTGAGTGAACTCACCGATGCCAATTGTGTTGGGTCGTTTCCTTCTTGTACGACAAGAGTGTAGGGACTGACGAGACTGGTGGTAGTCACGTCCGGCCACATGTGACTAACGACCCATCGGGACACTTACCATTTCGGATGCGGGTGGCTACCCAATCCCACCTTCACATTACAAGTCAGGAAGGACTTGATGAAATAAATGGTTGAGTTTGTGATGGTTAAACCTTTGGGTGCTGATCCAAATTTGCAGTTTAGATATGAGATTTCATGATTATGTGGAATGTATTTCTATTATGATCATGTGTTATGCCCTACTACATTGGAAATGAATTATTTGGGTAGTCATTTACTTTTTCCTTATGCCATGCTTATGTAAATTGGGAATGAGCATAAAACAAAAGCATCTTGCGAGTATGAGAGTAATCATTGGAATTCCATTCCTTAAAATGTTGTAGGTGATCTTAGTGTGGGTGACTACTATGATCCTGAAAGTGTGAGAAGTGACGTCTAATTACATCATTTGCTTGGCTGGAACCTATATTGGTTTTATGTGGCTTTTGCGAGTTAGTTGTGGATGTCATCTCGGGTGTTTTAAGTTGATTTTCTACCGCTGAAATCATGTTTAGTTTAGATATTTATCGACCTTTGATTCGATTTGCTTGTATGTTAATTATCTGCTCCGATGTACAAGATAGGTTATGTAATCTAAAAATCCTTCTTTAGAGATTGTGTTGTGATGATCAAGTTATGATATGGCTACCTCATACACCCTGTGTGTCTGATGTTGAAGTGTATGGGGCAACCATGAAGATTTAGTATCGGTCTTGTGTTCACTAAGTGTGATCACCGAGGTTGAGTGACCTAACAGCTGAGATGCGTTGGCCGGCTAGGCTAGGGTGTGGAACTCCATCCTAAGCTCCTCTAAAGTGATCATCCTTAGTGGTATGCGAGAAGGGCACTAAGTCTTCATAGAATTTTGGAATTTTTTTTGGTTTTGTGAGATGCAAATTGTCATTCGGTCTAAGGCCAACTTTCATACGATTCATAGAGTATGTAGAGTTGTGTGAGTGAGAGCCATGGACTATTGTGTGTGATACGACTTGTTTCGTATTTAGAGCTGGTTTGGTTCGGACCCTAGGCTGTTGTGAGCACATACGAGCGGTGTCTCGTATGGTCAACGGCTCGAGTCACCGACTTCAATATGTTGTTATCTCATTTAATCAAATTAAATTCCTGCTCTTGACACCAAAGATAACAATTATTACGTTGAAGACGAATGGTAATCACATAAGATTTATGGTGCGAAAATGGATGGCCATCGCAATAATTATGAGAATATTATATAGCTACTACCACACACCCCGTAGCCTCGATGGGACTACTCACAAATCACATATGAAATCAAGAATGCATAGTAGATTGAACTCATAACTTGAGAAAATACCAATATACAAACCAATCCAGTATTATCGATAGCGTAGATGAAGTACAATGAGACCTAATCTATGGGTATTAAGTAAACCATGTTGTTCTTGGGTCATAAGATTATTGCAGTAGGGCTTCCAACTAAGGGCATCAGCCAAAACATTAGCCTTACCAGGGTGGTAGTGAAGGCCTCCATCATAATCTTTGATTAACTCCAACCATCTTCACTGCCTGAGGTTCAGGTCTGGTTGGGTGAAGAGATACTACAAACATTGGTGGTCGGAATATAATTCACAGCAACTTCAATAAGGTAATGCCGCCAAATCTTCAAGGCATAGACCACCACAGAAAGCTCGAGGTCATGTGTTGGGTAATTGGATTCATGTGATCTCAGGTGACAAGAAGCATACACTACCACATGGCCTTCTTGCATCAACACACGGTCAAGGCCTAAGCAAGAAACATCACAGAAGATGTCAAATTCTTGTGAATGTTCAGGAGGACAAGCACAAGAGCAATGGTCAACTTGCATTTCATCTCTTGAAAGCTTTCTTCGCATCTAGATGTCCACTAAAAATTCTTCTCCTTCTTGAGTAGCTCAGTCAATGGCTTGGCATGTTTGGAGAAATTCTCAATAAATCATCAATAGTATCCTGCCAAACTAAGAAAACTCCACACTTGCATAACTGACTTGGGTTGTTCCCAATTGAGACCATCCTTGACTTTGCTAGGATCCACCACAACACCTTCTGTTGATAGCATATGACCTAGGAAAGTGACTTCTTGGAGCCAAAATTTAGACTTGGTGAATTTACCATAGAGTTGGTGTCTGCGAAGTTCTCCAAGACTAGGTTAAAATGTTTAACATGATCCTGTTTATTCTTGGAAAAGATGAGAATGTCATCAATAAATATGATGAAGAACCGGTATAGATATTCCATGAGGATGAAATTCATCAACCTCATGAAGGTACCAGGGGCATTGGTCAATCCAAAAGACATAACAGTGTACCCATACTATCCATAACGAGTTGTAAATGCTATTTTAGGAATGTCTTTAGGTTAGATTTTGATTTGATGGTAGCCAACCTCAAATCAATTTTGGAAACTATGGTAGCTCTTCTCAATTGATCAAAGAGAATCAATTGATACTTGTTTTTTATCATCACCTCACTAAGAGGTCAATAGTCCACATACATCTGGAGGCTTTTGTCCTTCTCAACGAATAAAGCTGAGCATCCCCAAGGTGAGGAACTTGGTTGGATGAAACATTTTTTCTTCCAACTCCTGAAGTTGTTTCTTCATTTTGACCAATTCATTCAAAGGCATTCGATATGGTTGGTGATAGATGGGAGAGGTTTTGGGAATCAACTCGATGATGAATTTGACATCTCGATAAGGTGGCCTACCTTGTAATTCTTATAGAAAGACATCTGGAAAATCAGAGTACCAAAGTTTGACCATCGAGGGCACAAAGGTGAGACTTAATGAATTTCATAGTGAACCAAATTGTTTCACCTGAAGGATGTAGAAGAGATATTGTCTTGGTTGTGCAATCAATCTGGGATTGATGTGTCGACAACCAATCCATACCAAGAATGACATCGATATCAGTGGAGATCAAAGTAATAAAAGTGGTGAGAAACTCCAGATCTCCAACTTTAATGCAAACCCCACAACATTCTGAGAGGCTCTCATTACTGATCCTGGTGAAGGGACGGCTATAGAATTGTGGATGACCTCATAGGGGATGTTATGTTTCTTAGGAAAACCTTTAGATTTGAAGGTGTGTGAAGCTCCTTAAACAAAAGAACGGATGCTAGGATTGAGTTAATAGGAAGTGTAACCAGCATGACTTCAGGTGCTTCCGAAGCTTCTTCAGTGACCACGTGATTCATGTGATCGTGATTGGGGCTTGGAGTTCATCTTCTTCTGTGGATCAATGCCATGGCCCTAACCTTGCCCCAGATTTGGGTGAGGTGCAACGTTCTTGTTCTGGGGGCATTCACGTGACAGTGACTAGGTTGGCCACACGTGAAGCAAGTGTCATCGGACACTCGTGGAGCAAGGTTGCCAAGTTGTCTACTAAATGTCCCTAGATGGAACTTCTGAATAGGCGGATGAGGAACAAAGCTGGATGATCTCTGATAGGGATTGGCATGATTAAATGCACCGGAGGGGATCTAGATGTGACTTTTCTGAACACCAGAGTGAGAGGGTCTCGGAGTGTCACGAGCGTGCTTGTGTGACACATCAAGAGCTTGCTTGCCATGCTCCAACTTGACAGCCTCGTTAACCAAGGTCTAGAAACTAGGAAAGTCGAAGGCAAGTAGCTTGTATCGAATCTCAGGATTTAGTGCCTTACGAAACTTTACCTATTTCTCATTATAGGTGGAAACGTCACCCTGAGCATATTGAGCCAAATGCTTGAACTCGTGCAAGTACATAGAGATGCTATTTCGCCCTTGCTTGAGATTACAGAACTTCCCTTTTTGACTTCAATTACTCCTTCCGGTATGTGGGCTTCCCGGAAGGCGGTGCGGTATTCTAGCCATGTGACGATATGACTAGCCTCTTGCATGGCAAGGAAGTTTTCACGCCATGCATCGGTAGCAACCTCTAGAAGGTAGCCAACATAGTTCATGCAGTCAGCCGTGGAAACATGTGTTATTTCGAGCTTGCACTCGACCGTGCGGAACCAGTCATTAGCATCCAGAGGATCTTCAGAGCGATTGAACACAACCGGCTATATTCTCATGAACTCCGGCAGACAAACACGATCATTAGGCTGGTGCTTTCTATTCTGGACAACCGTTTGAGAAGTCAAGTCTAGTCCATCTGTTTGCGCTCTATCCGCGCAAGAACTTTTGCCATGGTTGGCAGAGGTGGAAGATCATCACCATCATGGTTTGCACAAAGATTCAGGTTGGGTCACATGGAAACATTATGGTAGGATGTACTTGGGAAACTGAATAGTGCGGGAAAGAAGATGGAATCTAAGTACATCACAAATGGAAACATAATAGCTCAAAGGCTAGAACACATTCCAAAGGAGATAAATATAAATACATATGGTAGATGCCCTTACGCACGAGAGTAATATTACAAGCTTACAAGGTAAAATATTTACATCATACTGATTCATTACCATACTCAAACACTAAGGTTCAGTTCCTATATATTATTCATCTACAGACTCAGTTGGCTACTAAACAAGGAACAGAAAACCATACACCACCATCATGCAGGACGACTATGTGCTTGGATCTCTAGCACACTAATGAAGCTACTAGACACTTCGATACTCTCCAAAGACAAGCGGAAGAGATACACAAGGAGTGTCAAATTGCTCGGCTCCGTTTGGCTGCGGCATGGTCAGGAGCGAGGTCGACGAGCATAGTAGTCCTGACAAAGAGGTCCATGTTGTGGTACAATACCTCCAACATTGGGGAAAGCAATATCAAAAGGTATTGGCTCAGCTTTTCTCCATCGAGCACTCCATCGCTAAGGCAATTTATTCACAGACTAGGTTCTGTGGCCACCATAATATTCCATAGATGGTGATGGGTAGCGAAAAACTCATGGCGAACCACATAAAACTCTTGATCTAAGGCCTTAATCAACTAGGCTTGTTGGAGGATCTCTAGGTTGTCCTTGCCATCCATATCTAGGTAAAATGGCATAGTTGACCTGCTGGTCACCCAGAGGCATAGCCGAAAAGGTGCGGTATATAGATAGTGACATCAGAGCTAACTCATACCTTAGGCAAGTCAGAGCATATTAAGCTGTCCCTTGTATAGAAAATGTGCATGGGGCGAGTGTCTCGCTCATGATATGGGTGAATGCACACCATAGCCAAGTATTGCATCATATTAAAGTCCTGGTAGGTCTCATAGATAGTGTACTCAAGCATCCAACAGTAGCAGTTGCTTGCAAGAGCGTGAGCAAGGATCTCGGGAAAGCCTAGTGTAACAATACACCATGTCAAACGAACAATCTGTCAACGAGGCATCTAGAACAGCAAGAAGCACTACCCCAGAAAACATTTGTCCTATACAGTCTCCACTGACGGGCATAAAATACCCGTCAGTGGTATTGTTCACCACTGACGGGCGAACATGTAACTGTCAGTGGTTATTACGGTAGACGGTCCAAATTCAGAAGAAAAAATAATTACTAACGGGTAAAAAAATTGCCCGTCAGTAGTTGTTTATTTCTACTGACGGGAAGTATCACTGACGGGCCCATTATTATAGCCCGTCAGCACAGTTTATTACACCACTGACGGGCCCAATTTTATGCCCGTCGGTGATATTTTAGCCCAAACCACTGACAGGCCAAAATTGAAGCCCGTCAGTGATGTTTTGGCCCACAGTACATAAGCCCCCACTAACCCTAACCAGCCGCACTCATACATTTCTCCCGAGCCGGCCCCCCCTCTCTTTCTCCTCACCCGCGTCGCGCTGCTGCGCCCACTGTGCCCCACGCCGCCGTCGCCGGGTCCGTGCCCCACGCCACTGTCGCCGGGTCTGTGTAACGACCCGATTCTCAAAACACGAGATCAGTGAGGATCATCGTGAGGATTTCTTTTCGCCATCATGTATGCATATAGATCGCTCGAAAGTGACCCTAAATCTTAAGACACGAGATCGGCAAAGACCGTCGTGAATAATTTGGAGTTTTTCTAATGCATGCATGCATCTAGGTCAGTTGAATCTAGCTTAGATCAAAAACCCTAGTATTGCGACATAAAAACTACTTTAACAGAATGCAAGAAATTAATTTCGTTGAAACCCTGTTCGAAATATTTTCTAACGTCGTAAAGACCTTTGAGAAACAATATACAATTCTCCGGTGGATCGGGTCAGATGCGCATATGTTAGTAAATGTTTTTCTAAACTTTCCCTCCGAACCAAATATACACAAATCAACAAGATGAACCTCTTGTTTATCCTGAAATTACATATTTAAGTCTTCCCCATGTCGAACGCCAAGAGTTTGAGCTTCTTTCTACCTAGCCCTAGAATGAAATAGAAATACACTGAAATAGCAAAGAAACAAGTAAAAACAAAGGGGACCTTGCTTTTCCTTTATCTGCCACGCGGGTCCCACCAGCAGCCCCTAAACAGCCAACCCCCAGTGCCCCTATTTCTCCCCCACGCAGCACTCCCTCACCCCACTCTTCTTCAACCTCCAGCTGGTTCTATCTCCCTCAACCCCAATGTCTTCCCTCCTCCAAATCCCATCCAAGCACTAGGAATTGAGTTATGCATGTTATGCCACTACATCCCCTATCTCCTCCTCTTGCAATTCATCCAAAAATTATTGACATGCAAGAGCATTTGGATGCCCTGCCATCTCCTTCTTCCTTCCCTCCCCATTCTTGCTTGCTCTGCCATTTTCTCTAGAGCTGCACGCCCCCTTTTCTTTCTTCCCAGGGTGCTCCATCCCCTCCAGTGCAGCTGCTGGAGCACGCCGCCGTGGCTCACGTCTCTGCTACTGGTCCCCTCCACCTGGCGCCCTTGTCTTCACCAGGCCACAAGCCTCCCTCAACCATAGGGCCAAGCAGCCATGGCAGCTAGGAAAAAGAAAGGATGATGAAGAAGTTAGGGAAGAGGAGAAAAGAGAGGGTTCCACCATTTTCATTGGGTTCATCTCGATTTTGAAGTTCATGCTGTTAAGGTATGCCCTAATTAGTTCCTAGTTGAGTATGAATTGAAGAAATTTCGAAATCTGAAGATTGGGGATTATTTGCATGTTTGAAACTAGGTCAGTGAGTTTAATCTAAAAACTGCTATCAAACCGTGCGGAATTATGAGTTGGTCCAATGGAAGAAATTGTGGGTTTCATCCTAAGCTTTCCAATGCCACTGGAATTGCTCCAATCGGAGTTATACTCCAAAAGTTATGACCAAAATACTGCTGCAGCTATGAGTGTTCTTCTAGGGTTGAGGCCTGTCGAATTTCATCCTAAATTCTGGGACTAAACGTTTGGGATTCTGATGTCACCCCCAAAAGGTAAAAGATGGGCATCGTCGATAGCTTTCCAACGCCACTGAGTTTGCTTCCATTAGATTTGTTGATCAAAAGTTATGAGCAAAATACTGCTACTGGTATGCTGATTTTCGAGGGCTGAAGTTGTCGGGAGTAATTAGGAGGTCTTAACAATGAAATTGAATTATGAGGTGGATAACCAAGTTGTTAGAAATTTGATTCAGATGTCCATAGGGAATTCATTTGCCTAATCTGGATTTTTGGATTAAGATTACCTAAATAACAGTGAGAGATTGATTTTGATGATTGGATCAATGAGCAGATTTAGTATTTTCAAATCTGGTGTTAAACGGTGCAGAATTTCAAGTTTCCCCAAAAAGATAAGATTTAGATTATGTTCATAGCTTTCCCACGGTATATCGTATGCGTGTTTACGATCAAGGGTGTGAAAGTTGTAGTCTAAACAAGATTCCTGTCCAGTAGTTTAAACCGGCGTGGATTTCTGTTTATTAGTCTTGGGGCAAAACGGAGATAGAATTAGTCTTATAGGAAAAAGGTTACATGCTCAGTCTGTTAAGAATAGATGCTCAACTGATCATCAGCTAGATTCATGGCAGCCGACAAGTATTGATGAAACCCTAGTGGGACCAGTAGACACTTTGCTGCAATGATTATTTCGATGATCGTCAAACCTAGTTGATGTAAGGAAAGACTCGGTAGTGTACTATTCGGAACGACCATGGTTAGTGAACCAATCTAGTGAGATGCTATTTAATTGATGCATTGATGAAAGTCAGTTAGAATCAATATACTTAACCATTTCAGGTAATTAAGCAATGCTAAGCACATAGCTGATGCTCCGTCTGACCCAGTTGACCACTAGACACTTGATTCCACCTAGTGGTAATTTCATACTTAACTTCCCCTGATAATCACACTTGACTCTATTGCTATACACCGATTAAGATTTAACCAAAGCGCTAATGTTAGTTTCACCAGTCAAGTGTAGGTCCGGTTGAGCATGATGTTAGTTGATAACCAATGTCATTCTTAAACCAATGGTTACTTGCTCAATTTAGGAATGTAACTATTGGTCGTTAGTAAGTTTTGAACGTACCGGTTCAATGGTGACTCTAGTACCTGTTAATTATACCCATAAGTGTTAATCACCTTCAAATTGCTAAAGATTAGAAATAAGTATACTACCCAACAATATACTAACCATGACCATCTGGGTTAAGTAATGGTTAATATCGACACTCAATCTGATTTCCTTTACTGAGAAGAAGACAGGAAATGCTAGACTTGATTCAATTTGTAGAATCAATGATGCCATTGTTTTGCACGATACTGTAATATACATTTCAGAAATAATTAAATTACACCTTTAGGGTTAATAATATATACTAGAGAATCTAGCTTAACAGCCAAATTAAAAATGTTTAGTATCATAACTCACCCAAACCCAGTACGAAAACCTATCATTCCATGCATCCATTCATGTAGATGTTCATCCCGGATTAAAGTCATACCACAACTAAACCTACACTAATATGGAATGAATACTTCGCTTTAATCCACCATGTTTGCATCTCATGCATCTTTGTCCTTTTCGAATTAGTTTCTTAGGGTTGCTTTTTCCCTTTTTAGAGGTTGCTTGCTTCTTACCGGTGTTTTGAGTATTCTGGAGTTCTCGCGCATGCTTCCCGTACTTCCCCAAGCAACCAGGCAAGCTCCATTGCTTGTTGATTAATTATTACATTGTGTGTTAATGCCTGTTTGGTGCGGTGATACTTGTGTGAATGTTTGCTTGTTTGGTGCTTCACACCGCATTAGCATGTATAGGTCTTGTTGTGATGCAGCAGCTACGGCTGAGATTAAAATGTTGCACGACATGTGAAACTTTGATTGAAGTCAACTCGATATAACGTACACTTGAACCCTTTAAGGTGAGATGTGAGAGCCGAAGGGAAAGTGTACGATGGATAAAGTTGGTATCATTGGAGGGGCCTGTTGCGACGAGGTGTTAAGGTGGTTGTCGCGATACCAACCTGAGGTGATTCTATCGTTACAACTCCCCTTGTCACACGTGGACGTTAGCGACAGCGATGCTGGGGTGCAGTTGAGGTAAGACTAAGACCCTTGAGAGACTAGCTACCTCCAAGGGATAAGGCACTCTTTGCACTCAGGGTGATCGTCTGCCGGTAACGGTCCGAGAGATGAAATTGAGGTGTGGTCGTGATGGTACACTGTCAATGTGGGGATTTTGATATATTGTGGTCATCGTGCCACTGTGGTCATCGTGCCACTGAGTTATATTGTGGTCATCGTGCCACTGTGGTCATCGTGCCACTGAGTTAAATTGTGGTCATCGTGCCACTGTGGTCATCGTGCCACTGAGAATATATTGTGGTCATCGTGCCACCGTGGTCATCGTGCCACTGAGTTTACAGTTTGGGAACCACATGTGACTAGGAGTTACCATCACACCCCCTGAGTAGAGATATATGAAATCTGAACTGTTGGTGATCTTCATGATATTTCTTGTTTTGGTGATTGATCTATGTGGGTTTGCCTGTTTCGAATGAAGCCTGGTCTGAATGTTGATCCCCATGTTGTTTACATTGCTATCATGCTATTGTTATTGTTAAGTCTATGTTTTAGCTGATTCCTTGCTGTTATTAGGTTGTGCTAAATCCGCTGAAATCTGAGATTTAAAATGGTGTAGTTTATGTTCACTTTATCACTCGTATGCAACTTGAACCAAGTAACAGTAGAGAAACTTAATCGTCTGCCAAAAAGGATTAGCACCATGTTTTAATTAGTCAATAAGCAATGTCTTGCGAGTACGGTGGTTGTACTCACCTAGGTTTATCCTAGGCAGGTTCATGGAGCAATTAAAGTTGACGATGCTGCTCTGGTTTACCTCTTTCGGCTTCGACCTCCTTGGGAATCTTGTGGGCTGTTTGAGATGGTTTCCCCCACCATCTCGGGTGTTCTTAGTTTATGTTTCCGCTGCTGCCCTCGTGGCTCTTTGATGTTTATTGACCTTCGGGTCAATTCGTATGTAAGATAAGTACTGCCCCAAGCATGGGACGCGTTATAATTATCTGGTAATCCCCCTCTTTAGCGCTTTACTGTGATATACAATTTGTTCGTTGCGCTGCTCATATACCGTGCGTGTATGTGTTGAAGTATATGAGCTAGCCGTGAAGAGTTACAGTCATTCTTTCTTTCACTAAGTATGACTGGTTATGGTTGAGTGACCTGCTGACTGAGATGCCGTGCCGGTCAGGCAGGGTGTGGGTGATGGTACCGGGCCTTCGGGTGACCCACTGACCCCAGGGGTCAGGTTAGGGTGAGGGTACCATTGCTGGGCTCCTCCAATCATGTCTCGCTTAGTGGACTTGGGAAGGACTTTAACCCTCCACAGGACTTTGGAATTGTATGTGGTTTATGAAACGTTGTTTGCTTCTGGCCGGCTTGACCAGCAGTGAAGGCATACGGCTCTGGTGATCGTATGGTGTGCTGGTCAGGTGTCGGGCTATCCAATTCTGAGTGTTCACGGCGCAGGTACCGTGCCATCGGTTGGATAGCTGCTCGGTCTTTGGCGACAATTGTTTCCTTAAATCATATATAATTCCGGGTCCCTGACAGATTGGTATCAGAGCCAAGCTGACTGTAGGTAAACCTTGCAGGTGGTCATTAGTTAAGGATTTGATGTTGTCAAATTATTTATAAAACTAAAAATATGTTTGAAAAACAGTAAGTAAGACTCTGTTTATTCCTTATCTCTTCAGACTTAGAATCTTGATTTTCTCCTTATTCAATTCGTTTCGATTTGCAAAAGTTTTATGAATCCTTATCTCATCTTGCCTTTCTATGTAAGATGTCCTTTGGAGTTTTAATCCTTGCTACTCGTGACTTCTCTGGGAGTGGCATGCTGAAACTTTCCCTTCGTGCTCTCCGCCTCTATTCTCGCCAAACACTGGGGTTACCTCTATTTGACCCTTACACTCATCTTGATACCCCCAAGGTGCCTTCGTTGTCTCTGCAAGGCAATGGACACCAGGCCCTCCTTGATCCTGTCACAGAATCCCTATTCCTACATTTGGGTAGTACAACCATTATCGCCACTTGAAATAAAGCTCGAATCCCTTGGGAGCCGCTATCAAGTCCATGCCGTAGAGCATCAAGAATTATTGGATTTTACTTAGACCATACCGGATATAAATTAGGAGTGGCAGTTGAATTGTGGTAGATATACCCACTTGCAGGAGTGGTAGAAGAAGTTAGCTACAATAATCAGATTATAATAATTTTGGATTCAAACTAGGGGCAAATAAAAATTTGATGGATATGTCAAATTATAGGATTTCATAGAAGAAGTTACAACGATTATGGTAAACGAGACTTTGGATTCATAGGAAGATTTAGAAGATACTGAATTTACTTGGATAGATGAATTCCTCATCAGGGAATGCTTTCTTAAAAGATTGAATTTGAATCAGAAGTGCGTGGGAATGGATAGATCTTTAGTGATTGCTGATATAATCGAGATTGGTGGATTATTTAGAATGACAAGACTCATCAAATGAGAAAATTTGTTGGGATATCTAGATTATATAGAATGTCCAAAAAGGCATAGGAGCAAGGAAGTTATTGGATTGTTAGATTATTGCCTAAGAACATGAACAGGTCATGGCATGTATCGGTTCAAGAATTGAAGTTTAAACAATGAAGTCCATGGGCATGATCAGAATAATGGAGATGGTGGATTATTAGACAAGCATGAAGGGTTGTCGGATTTCACTTAGATATACAATCTTATTATTGGATGATGCTCTGAAGTTACATTATCATAACGAGAGATTGATGGATTTTGTTTCTCCGCTCTACCTCTTGAGCCAGCTTATTGACCCATTTCTCCACAATTTTGTGGAACATTCCCACTATTTCAAACCTCAAAGTCTGTACCTTCAGGTGTAGAATTCCCCTTTTGCATTATGCCCTCTTGGTGGACTTTAGCACAATTACGGTGTGCGCTGTCCAGAAATTTCAGCAAAACCAACCTTGTTTCTCGGCAGCATGACCTAAGTTCTTCCTTCTAAAAGTTGGCTAATGAATTAAACATTTCCATAGGAATATTATGGCTGTCCATTATTCTCGCATATTATGCTGAAATGTCTCACTCGAAGGTGTTGCCAATTCCAGTTATATGCAAGAATATCACGTGCTATTCATATGGAAGATGTTGATTTCTAGCCCTTGCGCAATTCGTAAACGTGTATTCCTGCTGCATATACACGTTTTGTTGCACAAGTCACTCTTAACCCATTTTATCGCTCTATCTCATTTTCCCCTCCCCTTAGCCAGATTGAAAACAGTTTTGGACCAATCTCATAATATCCTGTTTTGCATCACGATGTGAATCTGTACATGATAGATTATTCAGAATTGATGCGCAAGCATTCGGTATCCTGGAATACTATCGTGCCCATGGCAGAACATCAATAGGGAGCTTGATCACCTCCTCGTTGATGGTACTACATTGTGGTACGGGGTTATTCCCTGATCCCGACAATTTTGAGCTATCACTCGTACAAAGTGATACATCCCCACCCTCCTCATCTAATAAACCTTACTAGCAGGATTAAACAAAACCTCAGACCCATCTAAAAGATTTAAGTTTCTAAAAGGTTGGAAGATCTCAAATTGCTCTCGTACCTGCCCTAAATCATCGCCACATGCAAACAACCCGTCAAGGATCTTCCCTTTTACCACATATGTTCTCATGTCCTAACGTTCCTTCCCAGGGATGAATCTTGTTTTGTCATTGTTTCCTTCTCTTTTTGCCCAATTCACTTCCCTTCTGAATTAGGAATCCTACCATATCAATACCGCCTCCACAACCCACAGGTCCCAGGATCGAAACCTGGCCCTGATACCGCCTCCCACACCTATGAAGCCTTCTGATGCCCCAATCCAACTACTGAGTTCTCTCATCAAGTAATCATAAAACAGATACTTCAATTGCTTCAGAGCCACCATCCTCACCATCTTGTCATTCCCTGCCCAAGCAAAGACAGCTGTTCATAACAGCTCTTCTTACTCAAATCAACAATCTTGAATTCCGAATTTTCGCGATCGGCAATCATCGCAGCAACCCCCCGCCCAGTTGCTATTGCTCCTTCCACCTTCGTCTCTACGCTTAACCAAGTGTAGAGCCTATTGAAACTGGAATACCGTAGAGGAGTCATTTCCAAGAAAATACTCATCTAATCTGGTTTTCTCTTTCTAGAACTAGTGTAAAAGTCGATAAGTGATTCTGCTTTCTCACTATCGAAAGCTTTAAACACCTCTTCTTCTCTTCTTTACCGTAGGAATCTCGGGACGAGATTCTTTTAAGGGGGGTAGGTTTTGTAACGACCCGATTCTCAAAACACGAGATCAGTGAGGATCATCGTGAGGATTTCTTTTCGCCATCATGTATGCATATAGATCGCTCGAAAGTGACCCTAAATCTTAAGACACGAGATCGGCAAAGACCGTCGTGAATAATTTGGAGTTTTTCTAATGCATGCATGCATCTAGGTCAGTTGAATCTAGCTTAGATCAAAAACCCTAGTATTGCGACATAAAATACTTAACGAATGCAAGAAATTAATTCGTTTGAAACCCTGTTCGAAATATTTCTACGTCGTAAAGACCTTGAGAAACAATATACAATTCTCCGGTGGATCGGGTCAGATGCGCATATGTTAGTAATGTTTTTCTAAACTTTCCCTCCGAACCAAATATACACAAATCAACAAGATGACCTCTTGTTTATCCTGAATTACATATTTAAGTCTTCCCCATGTCGAACGCCAAGAGTTTGAGCTCTTTCTACCTAGCCCTAGAATGAAATAGAAATACACTGAAATAGCAAAGAAACAAGTAAACAAGGGACCTTGCTTTCCTTTATCTGCCACGCGGGTCCCACCAGCAGCCCCTAAACAGCAACCCCAGTGCCCTATTTCTCCCCACGCAGCACTCCTCACCCCACTCTTCTTCAAACCTCCAGCTGGTTCTATCTCCCTCAACCCCAATGTCTTCCCTCCTCAAATCCCATCCAAGCACTAGGAATTGAGTTATGCATGTTATGCCACTACATCCCCTATCTCCTCCCTTGCAATTCATCCAAAATTATTGACATGCAAGAGCATTGGATGCCCTGCCATCTCCTTCTTCCTTCCCTCCCATTCTTGCTTGCTGCATTTTCTCTAGAGCTGCACGCCCCTTCTTTCTTCCAGGGTGCTCCATCCCCTCCAGTGCAGCTGCTGGAGCACGCCGCCGTGGCTCACGTCTCTGCTACTGGTCCCCTCCCCTGGCGCCCTTGTCTTCACCAGCCACAAGCCTCCCTCACCATAGGGCCAAGCAGCCATGTCAGCTAGGAAAAAGAAAGATGATGAGAGTTAGGGAAGAGGAGAAAATAGATGAGGGTTCACCTGTACAGTGGGTTCATCTCGATGAGTTCATGCTGTAAGGTATGCTAAATAGTTCTAGGTGAGTATGATTGAAGAAATTTCGAAATCTGAAGATCGGCGGATTATTTGCATGTTTGAGAACTAGGTCAGTGAGTTTATCTAAAACAACTGCTATCAAACCAGTGACGAATATGAGTTGGCCAATGGAAGCAAATTGTGGGTTTCATCCTAAGCATTTTCCAATGCCACTGGAATTGCTCCAATCGGAGTTATACTGCAAAGTATGACCAAATCTGCTGCAGCTATGAGTGTTTCTTCTAGGGTTGAGGCCTGTCGAATTCATCCTAAATTCTGGGACTAACGTTTGGATTCTGATGTCACAGAAGGTAGAAGTATGGGCATCGTGCGATAGCTTTCCAACGCACTGAGTCTGCTTCCATTAGATTTGTTGATCAAAGTTATGAGCAAAATACTGCTACTGGTATGCTGAGTTTTCGAGGCTGAGTTGTCGGGAGTAATTAGGAAGTCTATAACAATGAATTGACATTGTATGAGGTGGATAACCAAGGTGTTAGAAATTTGATTCAGATGTCCATAGGGATTCATTTGCCTAATCGGCTTTTTGGATTACGATTACCTAACTAACAGTTGAGAGATTGATTTTGATGATACGATTGGACCACATGAGCAGATTTAGTATTTTCAAATCTGGTGTTAACGGTGCAGATTTCAAGTTTCCCAAAAAGATAAGATTTAGATATGTTCATAGCTTTCCCACGGTATATCGTATCGCTGTTTACGATCCGGGTGTCGACAAGTTGTATGTCTATCAACAAGATTCGCTGTCCAGTATGTTTAAACCGGCGCTGAGATTTCTGTTTATTAGTCCTGGGGCAAACGGATGATAGACATGAGTCTTATAGGAACAACAGGTTACACTGCGCAAGTTCTGTTAGGAATAGATGCTCACAACTGATCATCAGCTAGATTCATGGCAGCCGACAGTATTGAATGAAACCTAGTGGGACCAGTAGACACTTGCTGCAATTATTATTCCGATGATCGTCTCTCAAACATAGTGGATGTAGGAACGACTCGTAGTGTACTCATTCGGAACGACCATCGTTAGTGAACCAATCTAGTGAGATGACTATTTAATGATTGCATTGATGAAAGGTCAGTTATCATCAATATACTTCCATTTCAGGTATTAAGCAATGCTAAGCACATAGCTGATGCTCCGTCTGAACAGTTGACCACTAGACCCATTGATTCCACCTCAGTGGTAATTTCATACTTAACTTCCCCTGAGAATCCACTTGACTCTATTGCTATACCCAGAAAACCGATAAGTTTCAACCAAAGCGCTAATGTTAGTCTTCACGCAGTCAAGTGTAGGTTCCGGGCTTGCAGTCATGATGTTAGTTGATAACCAATGTCATTCTAAACATGGTTACTTGCTTCAAATTAGGAATGTAACTATGGTCGTTACGTAGTTTGACGTACCGGTTCAATGGTAGACTCATAGTACCTGTTAGTATACCCAGTAAGTGGTTAATCACCTTCAAATTGCTACAGATAGAATAAGTATCCTACCCAACATATACGTAACCGAATGACACCATCGGGGTTAAGTGATGGTTACATCGACACTCATCTGATTGTCCTTTACTGAGAAGAGATGAAGACAGGAAATGCTAGACTTGATTCATTATGTAGGAATCGAATGATGCCATGTGTTTTGCACGATCACTGTAATAGACATTTCCAGAAATATTAAATTACACCTTAGGGTTAATAATATATACTAGAGAATCTAGCTTAACAGCCAAATTAAAAATGTGTAGTATCATAACGTCACCCACAAACCCAGTACGAAAACCTATCATTCCATGCATATCCATTCATGTTGTAGATGTTCATCCGGATTGAAGTCTATACCACAACTAAAACCCCACACTAATATGGAATGAATACTCGCTTTAACCACACGGTTTGCATCTCATGCATCTTTGTCTTTTCGAATTAGTTTCTCATAGGTTGCTTTTTCCTCTTTTTAGAGGTTGCCTTGCTTCTACCGGTTATTTTGAGTATTTGGAAGTTCTCGCGCCATTGCTTCCCGTACTCACCAAGCAACAGGAAAAGCTCCATTGCTTGTTGATTAATTTATACATTGTGTGCGAAATGCCTGTTTTGGTGCGGTGATTACTTGGTGAATGTTGCTGTTGGTGCTTCACACCGCATTAGCAGGTTAGTCTTGTGTGATGCTAGCAGCTCCGGCTGAGATTAAAATGTTGCACGACATAGTGAAACTTGATATGAAGTCAACTCGATATAAGTACACTTTAAACCTTTAAGGTGAGATGTGAGAGCCTGAAGGAAAAGTGTACGATGGATAAAGTTGGCTTCATGGAGGGCGCTGTGCGACGAGGTGTAAGGTGGTTGCCGCTGATACCAAAACTGAGGTGATTAGATCGTTACAACTCCCCTTGTCACCACGTGGACGTTAGCGACAGCGATGCGGGGTGCAGTGAGGTAAAGAACTAAGGACCCTGAGAGAATAGCTACCTCAAAGGGATAAGGCACTCTTGCACTCAGGGTGACCGTCTGCATGGTAACGGTTCCACGTAGAGTGAAAATTGAGGTGTGTCGTGATGGTACACTGTCACTGTGGGATTGAAGTATGGTGGTCATCGTGCCACTTGGTCAATCGTGCCACTGGTTATATGTGGTCATCGTGCCACTGTGCGTCACGTTGATCACTGAGTTAAATTGGGTCATCGTTGCACTTTGGTCATCGGGCCACTGAGGAAATATATTGTGGTCATAGTGCCACCGTGTGGTCATCGTGCCATGCAGTTTACAGTTTGGGACCACAGTGTGACTAGGAAGTTAACATCAACCCCCTGCGTTAGAGATATATGAATCTGAACTGTTGGTGATCTTCATGATATGTAAGTGTTTTTCGGTGATGATCTATGGGGTTTGCCTGTTTCGCAATGAAGCCTGGTCTGAATGTTGATCCCCATGGTGTTTACTGCTATCATGCCATGTTATGTTAAGCTATGTTTTAGTGAATTCCTTGCTGTTATTAGGTTGTGGCTAATCCGCTGAAATCTGAGATTTAAAATGTGGAGTTATTGTTCACGTGATCACTGTATGCCAACTTGAACCAGTAACAGTAGAAAACGTAATCGTATGCCAAAAAAAGGATTAGCACCATGTTTAATAGTCAATAAGCAATGTCTTGCGAGTACGCGGGTGGACTCACCTAGGTTTAAGCATAAGCAGGTTCATGAGCAATTAAAGTTGACGATGTGCTATGGTTACCTCTTCGGCTTCGACTCCTCGGGAATCCTGGTGGGCTGTTAGATGGTTTACCCCACCATCTCGGGTGTTCTTGTTGAGTGTTTCCGCATGATGCCCTCGTGGCTCTTTGTGTTATATTGACCTTCGGGTCAATTTCGTATGTAAGATAGTACTGCCCCAAGCATGGACGCGTTATTAATTATCTGTATCCACCTCTTTAGCGCTTACTGTGATATACAATTTGTTCGTTGGCGCTGTCTAATAATACCGTGGGTGTATGTGTGAAGTAATGAGCTAGCAGTGAAGAGTTACAGTCATTCGTTCTTTCACTAAGTATGGACTGCGTTATGGGTGAGGACTGCTGACTGATATGCGGTGCCCGGTCAGGCAGGGTGTGGGTGATGGTTACGGGCTTCGGGGACCCACTGACCCCAGG